>BOPP01000231.1:119730-141006 GCA_017312745.1 Gryllus bimaculatus | reverse complement strand
AAAAATAATGTCTTGGCAACCACAGACTCTGAGACAGAGTTGACCATACTCATTTGATATGCGACTGTTAACTGTGAAGTAGTGGCTAAGAGGAAGAGCAAGGCTGCCACTTTACACATCCGCCACGAATCAAAACCTATTTCATTTACAAAAGTAGACAACGAACCTCTCGGCCTATTCCATCAGCGATGGTATGAGCAACAGAGCGTTGTGAATAAATCTTGCTAATCAGGGATCGCCCCACGGCTTGCTTGGCTAGTCGCTAGTATTTATTGACATACGGCTTTTGACGCATTCCGGAATTTCCAGATTAATTCACAATAATAACTTATTAGTAACACGCCGGGAGCGAATATTTTCTTATACATTCTTGCCAAAGATGCTGACTTGTTGCTATCTGTATTCAACTTGTACGAGTAGTGAGAAAGTTAGTATCGTGTTGTAACGCCCGAGAAAACTTCCACAGAATACACGCTCTTCTCATAAACATCCACACACAAGTTTTTTAACTGTTTTTTAATGATCAAATAGAATAATAAAAGTCATGCGTAACTCCTGGAAGAGCTGTTCATAAATATCGCGTAACTCTGGAAGCTTCATAAATATATAATTGAATTTTTGACAACAACTGTTTTATAATTTGATACGTTTTTACAAATTGTTTCATTGGCGTATCGTGAATTGAACTGCCCAATCCGCGAGCATTTGTACAACCCATTACTGTTGTAACATGCCGCGTTTTTCTTTGACGCAGCACATGCACCGCGGAACTGAGAAAACCATTCGCCTATGCCCCCGACACGGCACATGTCCGCGTGAAGCAGTCGAGAGCGCCTTGCTCGTTCGCTCCCCCCTCCAGTCCGGCGCCCAGCGAAGGACCCCGATGGCCGCGGGCGTCGATGCGCGGCGTTCTGTCGTGGCTCCGCCCCACCGCCCTCGACGCTGCCACGTGCTTCGATCAAAGAAACCGCCGCTCGCCCCGGGATATTGCGCCGCGCGACGCGCCGAGTGCACCGCCCAGCGACGCCAAGCGGGCGGCGGACAACGCATACAAGCTGCCTCACCGTTATGCGGCGGTTTCGCCCTTCCGCTCTGAACTGAAGATAGTTCTTTCTTTCTTCTGCAGTAGTTTGCCGGCTTTGGCGCATTGCGCAAGTGGACGTCTAAGTATGAAGAAATGCAAAATGTCGCCATTCAGTATTTTAATGAATATACTATCTAATAGCAAATAATAAAAATAATAATAATAATAATAATAATAATAATGAATAATAATAATAATAATAATAATAAATAATGAATAAAATAGTCGCGCCCTTCAACCGTATCATCATCATCATCATTCTTCATCTCATAATTCACACATATCTCATAATTCAAAAGCGGTCAAACCTGCCTCTCGAACATGAGGCACTATAATTTATTTATTTATTAATAGGTAAGTATCACAGAGACACACTTAAGAGGCTTACCTTGAATCCTATGTGGCATGAGCCGAAGACCGTTGTAAGCGAGTTACAATACCAGCATCGCATTCGCTTCTAATCTTGCGAAATGTTGGTAACTCACCCACAAATGGTCTCTCCATCGCATCAAAGCCGCGAAAAGCACCATAATCGGTACCGGACCTCAGGGCAAAAAACGCCCTGTCAGAGTGGAAAAAATTGCCTCAGAAGCTCGAGTAACGATTCTAATGCTATCCGGCACGTTTATCTTTTACTATTTATTTTCTGGCGCGGCGTCCGTCGCTTCTCCTTCCAGTGTTGGCTTCCTGCACACCTGAAATCAAACCGCGCCACACAGATCGTCGCAACAACAGCGTCTCTGCCCTATAATTTCGATCCCCCTTCCTTACCCCCTAATGTGCTTATTACTATGCGCCAGTTTATTTATTTATTATATAACCTTTACTTACCAATAACTATGACTTATGACTTATTCTTAACTAGTTTACTTACTTAAACATTAAATATCACTGATTAGCTTACAGTATGTTAGCTTAGTTGACTGTATTATTCTCTCCAGCTCTAAGCTCCGCCACTAACGGTGCTGTTTTCCCGATCTCCCTAACTTCAGTTTCCTAATGTCGAACTTCCCCCCCCTTTCCTAAAAAAAATGTTGCTAATTCTTTCATGAATTTAGCACCTTTTATCACCTAAAATGTTTTGCGCGATGCGTTACGTTCCTGCTTTAGAAAGTAGTAATTCCCATTTCCCATCCATTTTTTCTCCCATATTTCGGTTGCCCGACAGGCAAATTAGAGGATGTGGATCCCATCTTCCCTATCACCGCAAAGCACACAGATGCCATTACACTTGCTCCTTTAGTCTACGCCTGCATCCATCCCCCAACCTGAACCAAGCCCCGTCTTGCGCTCCTTCAAGAGTTATACGTAACCTTCGCAACCCATAACGACTCGCATGACATTTGCCCAGCTAGCTAGGCGAAACGTTTTTTCAGCCGTTGCTGCCAGATCGTCTTGCCTTTTAACATATCGCAAGTCTATTGGGAAATCAGCCGTTCCTAGTTTCAGCGGCTTCCCCTAATCTCCACCATTTCGGAGCAGACGTTCCCAACCCTGCGCGGTCAAGTAGCCCGTTTTAATCTTTGTACGCCAGAAGCGATGTCCGCTTCCCTGCCCATTCACTCTAAAGGCAACCTATGTATTGAGTGTGTCAGCCTGTTCATCTGCTAATCTTTAATCCAAAGTTTAATAGAGTTCATTTTAAAAATCTCTCTCAAATTCACTGATACTTATCCTGACCTCTCTTAAGACTCCGGCCATTTGCTGGTCACCTAGAAACTCTAGAATATTTAATTTGAAATAATCTGTTTCATACTTGTAGGTCGATCTATCCTATCACTCCCCAGATTTCTGCCCCCATAGGTCATAGCTGGAGACACTAAGCATTTTGAACATTGTATCGCACACTTTTACCAATTACCTGCGCCACTGGCGCACAACGATTTCTTGAGCGCAATTCTTTCCTTTGTTGTGAGCCGTCAGTCATGGTGAATTATTCCACACTGCATTCATGGAAAATTTTGCACCAAGATATGTAAGATGGTTTTGCACCGGTCATTTCTTCCCTAGCCGTAGTACCATTTCTCCTTAGCTACCCAGATAAACCCATTCTGAAGACATTACTACTTCGTTAATTGCTGAATGTTTACTTTTAGTCCCCATGTCTCACTATAACCGTTCTAGAATATTTAAACTCTTGTATAGCCCTCAATCATCTCCGAACATAAGACTAATCAATTCCGCATATAGTAGTCGGGCCATTTTCAAGCCATTCAATTTACGGCGGCGCTGTATCCGCCTTCCTTACCACGTCAATAAATCGTTTATAAACAAGATAAAAGCGATCGGCTCCAGCATCCAAGATCCAGGATTCGCATTTCAATATATCCTTGGCGCGGACAAGGATATATAAATGAAACGATCTGCGAAGAATTACACACTTAATCGTGTAGCGTGGTCAGTAATAGCCCTGTACGAAAAAATATATAAATTCAATAAATAATAATAATAATAATAATATAATAATAATAATAATAATAATAACAATATATTAACAATTAATTAATAATAATAATAATAATAATAATAATAATAATAATAATAAATGGGAGAGTGTAATTACCCCCAGTGACAGATTTGCAACGTCTTCGAACACATGCTCCAATAAACGTGACCGTGAACGAATATGGACGAATGCAGATGTCTCAGAGTAAATGTGATAAACAACTAGAGGTAAAAAATTATTACTTTTTGCCAATGAACGTATAGTGGAAAATTGTGTGTAATTGAAATAAACGCAATTATCACATGTGACCTAAATCTTTACTGAGGTTTTTGTTATGAACCTTCCCTTTGAGGGTGTATTCCATGATCGTTTTGTTATTCTTGTAACTGACTTGCACTATTTACGATCCTTCAAGACTGATACAATTTTGTGTCGAAGCTACTTTACACTTCTAATTTTTTCGATGTTCATCTCCCTTTCTGTTCTTAATGATTGATTGTTAGTGATTCCGATCGCGTTAACTACTGAGGTCATTAGTTCCGTTAGTGTGGTGCATGTTTTTGCTCGGGAGCTGGCGGTTCTCTTCCAAGTGGGCGATGGCGAAATCTGCCGCCGACCTACTGCACGCTAGCGGGTTATTCCCTAATCAGGTATCACACACCAGCGGGGACCGCCGGAACAAGCTCTAAGGTCCCGACCGGCCTCCCGACGTGTGTGGACGCGCAGTGCGTGTTAGTCTCAGTGTGTGTGTAAGAGGTTAGGATAGGACAAGAAGGAGGTAAGAATGATCGCGTACGGTCCGTTTGTTAGGAGACTGTTCAGGCATTCGCCTGGTTTGGATCGGAGAAACCACGGAAAACTACCGATCAGAGCAGACGACCGCTAGAATTCTCCTCCAGACTGTGTCTAAATTCGACCTGGCTTACAAGCTAGTGCCCTCGTCGGGGCTCGGACCTAGGACCTCCCAGTCAGAGGGACTGCGCTGACATCAGTTGCTGCCCTGAGCTATTTCTCCCGGTTTTTCTGCTGTTAGATACATTACCAAATGTACTGTTTGTGTTGTTGATATGCATGCATGCATTGGTGCATGCTGATATGCAAGCATCGGTGAAATGTTCACGTTAATTTGTAAAGTTTGTAGATTTTGTAAAGTTGTTAACTCCAGTAATGTTAGATTAGTGTATTCTGCCACCAACTTTTGAAACTTAATCGATGAATTATTAATAAATCTGATTTGTTATTTCCGAATATTAAACGTCGTGTGAGTTCGTCACAAGTGTAATGAATATTTTTTTATTTTCCCTCTGTCTTTCCCTTTTTAATCGATGTCGTTTCATCGCGTGTTGTGTCAAAAGTATAATTTTGTCATTTTCTTGCCTAGGTGTCTCCGCCCCCCGGGGCGACCCTGCAGGTACGTGCCTCTTGCCCACTACCGCTGTGTTGAACTCTTGGGAGAACGCTCAAAAGTTAAGTACTATTTATGCTTATTATACAAATGCTAATTTTGACGATACTGCATGGAATATTTTGCACAGAAATTCCCTCTGATGTTTCACTCATTCTGTGTATTATTCTTTTAGACTGTGTTTTTTATGTCTAAACTTTAAAATTCTATCACACACGAGGATTGAGGCAGAAATCATGGCAACTATCCCCCCCTAAGACATATGTTATCGGATCGTCCAATGTCATTAGAAGCGTGAAAGAAATGGTGCAGAAGGGGACGTTCACATCAACAAATGGTTCTGTAGGTCTATTGGCAGAGAGCAACGTGAAATCAGATGTCCGATTACCGCTGTGCTGTTTCGAGCAGCGCTCATACTCCAAGACAGCCGCTCTCCCTGCGAGAAATGCTCGAGAATGTCACAGGGTATTGGTGGAAGCTCTTGGGTATAATGACATTCCATACCGGACGGGCGGGAGATGCGCAGGAGGGCGGGGTCGCGTAGCAACCAGTGATTAGCAACGCACGTGACCACCGGTGAGTGGGCTGCCCTTAGTGGCATATGACGTAATAGAGTACCTTCCTAATCGAGCCTATGGAACAGGTATGCAATGCATTTGAAATGTTGTGAACGTGTTTATTCTAATATGCTTCAGAACATAAACCAGTACTGTAATTCCAAGTACCTTAATAAATATGAGAAACACAATTTTGGAGTGCCGTTAAATCTCCATGAATTTAGTTTATACCTTGTACTTTCATCTGCGTGCTTCACATTTTCTACCCGTGCCTGTTTTCTCACAAAACAATTATTGACATGACTTATGCCCGAACCCTTTTTTATGATATTAATGTACCTATACATTTTATAAAATCTACGTCTTTATAACGCTTATTGTGTATATTAGGATTTGACCCTTTCGATCAAATCATAATTTATGTTGAGGTAAAGATTGACACAAGGCTTCCTTTTTTAAAGACATATAAGAGGAAATCTATTTCATTCTGAGAAGGATTTTAATTTCGATTAATACGAATAGAGTGCATGTAAGCAAATTTAATAATTTGACTACATTCTTCCTTCAAGCAATATATTTCTATACATCGTTTGACATTTTTTTGGTGGACAATCACAATCACATTCTATATTTACTGAATTATTTATTTTTGCCACTATAAATGAATGATAGTTGTTCAATATACAATAATTACTCGACATCCCACAAACTGTATCGTTCAATGTTGAATACATTCATACAGGAAGTTCAGAGAGAAATTTCTCCTTCGGCGACCAAATACCATCATCTCAGAAATGAAGCCAAGCACTTGAAAGCATTTTCAATTGGAAAACTTGATGAATATGTCTGCAACGTATTTCCGTTGCATTTGCTAGTGGTCTAGCTCGGCGGTGCTGCCTCCTCCTCCTCTCTCTCTCTCTCTCTCTCTCTCTCTCTCTCTCTCTCTCTCTCTCTCTCTCTCTCTCTGCCGCAGTATGGCGCGTAAGACGTTTCCATATCGAGAATAAAATGCAGCTTCCCCTTTGGGTGATTGTACGGCTCCGAACGACGCTTTCTTTCCGTGTAGACAGCGCTTCTACCGCTTGAGATACTGTTAGAATTGGATGCCGGCGGTGGGGAAGGGAGAGGAGACAGGCGGGAGAACTCCCGTCAGGCCCCACACACCAACACAGACACACACAAACACACACACACACACACACACTGCGCCCGCGTTGCTTTCTCTCTCAGGACCCACGCGCTGCTGCACCGCGAAGAATCTCGCCCACAAGAATGCTCGTAAATTGAATTTTTTGCGTCTTCTTTGAGGATTTCGAATCTGAAACGCGCTTACAACCTATTCGTTCGATTTCTGACCGTTCACGAGAAACAGGCGGTGCTGCAACAGCACATACTTTCTAACATTATTTGCAACATTTGCCGTTTTCAAGAATTCAGGGAGGTCAAAGGAAAGTTCTCTTCCACTTCTTAAGCGTTTTTTGCTCTATAGAAAAAAAGGTTAATAAAAGCATTGGATCCATTTTTGAGAAAATTTTGAAAATGTTGAAGCTTGATGTAAAGTATTCAAACTCGCAGGACTACGAGTTCGACTAGATCGGTCAGGTAAGTTCAGTAAGGGGTCGTCCATAAATTAGGTAACGTTAAAGAGGGTGGAGAGGGTTGAGGCAGCGGTATCCCGCGTTACATAGAAGGAGGGAGGTATTCGATTAGTGTAAAGTAATATTGATTTTTTTTGCACTTTCTAATATTTGTTGAAATGCTTCCCATTTTTTCTCATACTAAAATACCGTTTCATCTGCACGTCCTTTCGTCACTCTAAAACAATTTGACCCCAATCTTATTGTTGGGTGCATTCAGCATCATCAATTAATTCCGCCTTTAATTACCATATTTTTAATAGACAGAAATTAAACGAATACAATTTTTATTGAATTATAATTAATTTTCACTTCTTACATTTAAAAGGGGAAGGTGTTGTCGCACGTGTTACGTAATTATTGAAGGGAAGAGGGTTCAATCGCACGTTATGGGTGCGTTACAAGGGGAGAGAGGGGAATCAAAACATTCCAAATTTGCGTTATGTAATTGATGGATGGTCCCTAAGCGGTTCGGTGAATTTTCTGCTGACTTCCCGTTGTATATTTTACTCCTTGGCCAAATATTTCCCCGTACAACTGCAGTTTAACTTAATAAATCGAAACATTCTTCTAATCAATATATCTGACAGGAAGATGTGGATAAATCAAAACAAATTGTTTCTTAAATACCGACTTATGGTTATCCTAAGAAAATATGTAATTTTGTGTAGTGTTGTACGTCTGTTAATGACCCGAAGAAGGGACACCGAACTGATGTAACAGAAAATTTGAATCATGATGATCACTGTTTAGAAGGTGTTATTTTGTAACGATAAAAATTGCCTGTAATAAAATCTTTTGAATATTGGAAAGTAACGTATCAAGGACAGCGTGTACTTAAAATAGATTAAAGCACATGGGGGTAAGCAGAACGCGTGACCTTTATATGTATTTAATTTTTAGTGACAATGTGATAAACTCCGGCAATGTCTTGCCCTTCTCGTCAAACTTGCCTTCACCGAGAAACCACACTGCGTCGTAAACCGGTGGAACTCTTGGCGATGCACTTTGGAAGAGAAATGCCTTTGCGCTTACCCGTTAATTATGAGGGGCTGCCGAACTTCTAGACGTCAATCCATCTACGAGCTGACCTGAGAAGTTGGACGAATATCCGCCATTTGGCAGGGTTTACGACTGAAACTACTTGCTTGAGTGCCTGACCGGCCAGTCGGTGCGCATGGCCCAGTTACTGCGTCCGGGTACAAGAGGATACAGCTGGGCAGAAGGAGAGGTACTCCCTATACGAGCGATGTCGCTTCAAAATTTTGGTAAACAAATTGATTTATCATTCATTTTACAAAGTACTCAGTAAACCGTCAACTTAAACAAAGCTCACTAAGTATGTTTGCATTCACGAATAAGTGGTTGTATTACCAGTTGCAACACATAAAGATGTGATAAAATGTACACCATTCCTGATTTAATGAAATTGCCGGATGCCACAGTTGCTGCTGAAAAATCTGATACTTTGAAAAGTAAGTTGAAATATAGAAGAAGATCAAAACAAAAGTGCAGCTGCCATTCATTACCGGAAATCTGACTTACCATATTCGATAAAACCACTACTTTTTTGTCATCGATAATGATAAATTTATTAATATAAATATATACTACGAATTTGATTTATCTTCATCAAAAGTAATAAAAAACTGTATTGACATACCGGAATAAAGTACAAATCTGCGCACGTTTTCTTGATTCCCGGAATCCTTTCTATTTTCTTTACATAGCTGAACGATGAATAAAAATTCCAACACATCATGTTAGAACCAGAATAGCAAGGTTGGCAGCACAGAAGGTACAAGTACAAAAAACCAAGGTTAGCCACGTACACTAGAGATAAAAATATCCTGCGAATCAAGTGTATTATATATTCTAAATTCAAAACTATTAATACATATTTTTTCTTTCTTGTTTACTGACGTTTCGTCAAAATAAATTTGATCTTTTCAGAAAACTGATATCAAACATATTTTTCTTTCAATTTTATAAGAAAATCAAGTAATTTATAGTTCGCCTTGATGGAGGTCTGCAGATGTAAAGTAAGAAATATATTGATCGTATTAAGATGTACATCTGTTATTTTAAAAGTATTCTTTAAGTGAATGTATTATCATTTATGACCAGAAGAAAGAAATAATATCATTCCTAATGTAATTACAAGAAACGCCATACGCAAGGCATTTATTTGATTTCCTCGTGCTAGAATAAAATCTTGCAAGATGAAAACTAGGAATTCGGACAGTCTATGTATATTACGAGGTAACAATGTTCTATAATACATAATATCGCATATTGACTTCGATGTTTTGAGGTGCGTTAATGCTGCGTGAGTAAATTTGATTTGATTTTTAAAGATATTGATTGTTATGCATTGTGCGAATGCTTTCCCTATATCTTCATGAATATTTTTTCTGTTGCATCTGATTGTACTTACTAGTTATTTATCTCGTTTCTACGCCGAGTGCGTGGCTTAAGAAAGTATGTTGTCGTAGCAGTGACAGTGGCTGAGGCGATAGGACCTCATAAAGAGAGGAAGTAATAATGGGAGAGGCAGTAGAAGGATTTAGGTTCGGAGGATAAGGTATGTTGGCCCGAAGGACAGCCAGAGGATGATAACTAGTAGGCATAGATGGGGATTGATGATGAGCAGGAAACTTCCGAGGATGTGAAAGGATATGCTTTACAAGTTCTCTACCGTGTGCGTGTTTTCCGAAAAGGTTCAGGTGAATTCACGCTGTCTGAAGTGTTATGCTAAGAAAAAAAGTTTAGCTGAAAGAATTCAACATTTGTGTCTCTCAGATACAGTTACCAGTGTCTAAATTATTTGCACAGTTTTGGTTTGTTGTAAATAAATGGACCGAATTGGAACTACGAGTATGATTTTCGTCTTTTGGACGGCATATTTGTCAACTTGTTGGTTAGGTGTCAAGTTAAAGCCCAAATTAATGTCATTCTGTGCGTCTGCGATGATGACTGTGTTCTGTTTGGCAAGAGATTTTGTGTGGTTGTCCAAGTCGTTGGTCACGTCGGGAAAATTTGCGTTTAAACACACCCGTCACTAAGAATTTTCCTGGTAGATTCCCACTGAGCTAGGAGGAGATGTGTAGACCATTGCTCACGTGTGAATGATGAAAGAGAATAGTGAGGGTTGGAAACCAAATAAGCTCAATATATTATTCCCTCACCGAAAATATGGTTTTAGTCGTGATTGGTGACTGTGTTTGCTTTCATGGGTGAACGTTTGGAAGATTTGGCTGTGTTGCCTCGTGTTATCCAATCATCTGTTGTGAACGACTTCAAGCCTTCGAATATATTGTTATAGTATATTGTTCACTTGTTGCAGCGGTACAGAATGTTGATTTTGAAAGTATAGAGCAGGCGTGTAGAGGAGGCGTGTAGAGGAGGCGTGTAGAGGAGGCGTGTAGAGGAGGCGTGTAGAGCAGGCGTGTAGAGCAGGTATATAGAGCAGGCGTGTCACAATGTAGAGCTTCCTGTCAAAATTGCGGGCAAGGTAACTAACTTATGCACTCGAGTTCGCGGACAGAGCGTCTAAAGCAACTGCCGCGAGCTGTAAAAGTAAACGTTGTACAAATTTCTTTGGAGTAGTACACCTTGGGTACCTGAACCATTCCCGTATTTCGGAGAAGTTAGTTACCAGTTAGTGCTTACATGTTATTACCCACTTTCTCTACTAGAGGAAACAAATTATCCATTAAAATGCATAAGTCATTAATTATATTTGAATTGGGAGTAAAATTTAGAATTGTGAATTTCGAACAACATATTCACCATCTTTTTATTAAATTTGTCGCAATACGCTATGGTGCGACTGGAAGATATCTAAACTAAAGAAATTTCGATAGTAAGTCTCCAAAATCAATTAGATGGTCACATTTACACACTTATTCGGAGCACTAGTGATTCGCTGACCACAATTCAGGAAACCCTCTTGTAACGGCGAAACGTTTTATTCAAAGTTGTGTATAGTACGGTATAGAACGAAATTTTCAGTTTATAACGAGGAAAAACGACAAGCAAATGTTTTTTTAACAAGCATGGAATGAAAGCCTCAGTTGAGTCACAGCACGTGTAATACAAACTAGACTAATGAGATAAGCAGTTCACGCTTCATTCCTACCTCCTCTAGGAATACGGCTCAAAAACAATGAAAAGTACGAAACATGAAATTGTAAGCGTGCTTTCCACACTGCCATCCAACGCGCAAGTTGACCCGAATCGCAAATGAAAAGTTGCGAGAGAGCGCAGCAAATGAATTTCGTTCCTTTGTCACCGGCTTTCTATTCTCTGCTGCGGGCATTATTGCAGCGCGATACGTATCGCGAGGCGCGGCAAAAAAGCCGCGAGATATAAATGTTCTCTGGAGGACTCTGCTCGCAAATACGTCAAACACCACTTCTTGGAAATATTCACGTTTCCAAATTTATGTGCGGTTCTCTCCAAAACTCGAGCGGCCATGTTCGTTTCCTTGGCGAGCCGCCAGCTCGCCTGTTGCCCGGGTTGGCAGTATTGAATAATTGCGTGTGAAATGTGTGCCCAAGATTCTGGTTGCGGAAGGAAAAGAAGTATTTTGACTCAGAAATAGTTCAGTTAGCCGTTCGTACTGTTTGTTTCGTAGTTTGAAAAATAAGTGTGTTATTTTATAAAATTGTCCTAATGAGAATGAGAAGTGAAGAACTAATTGCCAAAGTTCTCCATCAATCAATTTTTCAGAAAGGAAAATCATTTACATTTAGCCTTGTTGCAGAGGACAGGATTCAACTGTTTTCATATACCATTTTACGTAGGAAAAATGTAATTTTGAACATAATAAGTGGAAGTATGATCAAAAAGGGTCTTCAATGCATACTGAAATTAATTTATTAAATGTCAAAATTTAAAAAAAACAACTAAAAACTATGTGACGTACTGTAGGATAAGTGCAATTAGTACAAATTTTCTTCAGCTCTGAGATACCTACCCTGGAAGCATAATGTTAATAGTGGAACGACTCCATTGACACTGATTGTGAGGTATTAATCTCTGATGTTAAATTTTTAAATGAACATAGAATGAACATGAACATGGGATAGAATTAGACAATAAATTGTGTTTTTTCTCTTACAAGATCTTTACTTGTTCATCTAAGGATGGTAAACATGAATGATATTTCCAATGAATAATTCCGCTTCGCGGAATATTGCCAGAGTAAAGGTGTTATACCACAACACAAATATGTATAGGCGGACAAATGTGTGAAAGCTGTAGTAAGAAAAGTTAAAAATGAAAGTAATAAGTAAGCAGATTAAATATTCATTTAATGTTGCCGTTTAGGGACATTCAATTCAATCATAATGTCCGGTACCTCCCTCAGATGCGTCAAATATTCATGTTTAATCCATGGAATGAATGGAAACAAATCAAGCATATTATAATTCTTCTCATTATCTTTCCTTTCCTGTGGATAAAAAGTGGGATTATTAGGTGGTTGTAAACATTAGGTCATCCTCTTTCATTGGCGGGTTAAATGTTTTCTCTTTAAAAACCAATGACTTGATTTTACCTGAACATAATTTTAAAACGTATCACTTTTACCCAGTTACAGACGCCATTGTTCTTTCTTCTTGTTACCGACTTTTGAAGATCCTTCAACACATAGAGGCCGTTATGTTTAATTTCTGAATTTAATACCAACATGTGCGAAATTATTTTATTGTCTGTGTCTTTTGCTATTAGCATATCTGAATTAACATCTTTATCATGGAAATCGCTAGAGCTACTCTAAATATCTCGAAAATTCCTCTCAAGAGACTCGTAGAAAAACACAGAGCCACTAGAGTTTTGCCAATATTCAAATAAATAGACAGCAATCGCCAGTGAGTCACATTTATTTTGATGCACTCTATCGTCCACAGGAAGTACATGGAGAAGTCTTACTTTTAGAATAAAAATAAAACCTATGCACGGACCTGAAAATGGAATAAACTCATTGTCTCTAAAAAGTAGAGTTGTACCGTTATTAAAATAACGCCTCCACATATTAAGTTAAAATACGAAAACAGGTAGCAAGAAGCCTTTTGGGAAACAATTGAAAAGAAAATATTATCTTCCATGTAAAAAAAAAAGCTATTTTCAAAAGCAAGTGAGCTCAGGATTTGGCTACAGCGTGCTCTATGAGAAGGAATCCAGTGCCACAAGAACATGGAAATATTTTCCTAGAGAGCTGAAGAAAACGACCACAGATAGTGAATATATATTTATTTTCAGAAGTGATGCAAGAGGCGATCTCAGCTTTCTCTCAAAGGACAGAGAAACTAAACCAAAAACCTGATCAGGATGGAGATCATTGACCCAGAAATTGAGATACAATACGTGTTAAATTCATGTTTATTCTTTTGAGATTATACCCTTTACGTGATAGACTGTCTAAATGATACTAATACATTAAACATCATTGTTGGAATAGATTTTGTATGCTTAATACTCACAAAAGATTTTACTTTGTACTTGAACTTCTGTACCGATTTCTGTTTAATGTTATCTGTCAGTGCGTTACAAAATATTGAACATGTATGTGAATTATTGTGTTGAGCTGTTGACACTGACACATGGCGAATACGATTACTACGTCGACTTTTGTATTTATAACATCTCTATTCGCTGAAAATATGGTTCCACTCTTAATAACAACAGTTTTATAAAAAAATCCCATTGATTTTT
Source organism: Gryllus bimaculatus (assembly GCA_017312745.1). Lineage (NCBI taxonomy): Eukaryota > Metazoa > Arthropoda > Insecta > Orthoptera > Gryllidae > Gryllus > Gryllus bimaculatus. The sequence continues at coordinate 127,157 of BOPP01000231.1, read as the reverse complement.
AAATCATCTGGCAAGGCAATGGTAGCATTTCTTTCGTAATGAAGAGAGGCTAACAAGAATCACGTTGGTGAGATTTTTTTTATTATTTCTACAATATGTTTTTGCATTCTAAACGTCTGGAAACTATAGAATATGTTTTCTCAAATTACTACCGCTTATCTCAGTCTGGAATGAATATTCGCGAAATAGAATACAATATTTATACTGCTATTTAGGAATACATAGAATATTTCCAGTGGTAGTGTTTTCTAAATAGTTCTTACAAATAGACAAACATTCTATTATTTACATACAATTTCACAAAATATATTTATTAACACTATCATGCTAAAACTGAGATAATATACAATAGCAATAATAATACAAAAACCATATTCTAAAAAATGTTACAATTTTATATATCATTATATTTTATATATAATATTATTTAGTCTAATTTAAAACTTTTTGACGTTCTGAGGGAAAGTGTCCAGCAGGTAATTCGTTCCCAATTTATATTTGATATCGCCTGTCTTCCTAGAACGCGCGAATCTGATAAAATTTGCACTTACTGGGATTTAATTTCATTTCACAATAACACAAGAAGTACGAGGGCTGACTGAATTTGAAAGAATTATGAACGCGTACCCTAATGAACTTAATTGTATATTCAATACATTTAAACGGACGTTTCATTTGACGTTTCACTGAATTGAGAGACCCAACAATTTTACAATACTTTACAATAAATCTGTAATTTGTACAGAATTCATTTTCAGTGAAGTGTACAATTGTACGAAATGTGAAACTGCTTTGAAACCGTTTTACCTCCTTTGGCTATATATTTGTTATAATAAAACCAATTTGAAACATATGATATACCATTTTTATAGTTTCTTTATTGTAAAGAGTATTCGTATCGTCAGAAAAGAGAACTTTTCATCCGTTTCAAATCGGCGAGACCATATCATTTATGTTCGAAGAAGAGAATAGGTCCTAAAATCGATCTCTACGCGATTTCATGTGTAATTGGGAATGAATTTAAAAGATGTATAATGTCCCTTCATTCGAGGACGGTATTAGATAGGTACAGTATAGCCAGTGCGGTACTGACACATATGATATTGTAGGATATTGTACTATATTGTTTAGTATTGCTTCAAAACACACGAAATATATTACGTCAATATGTAAATAAGCACTTAATTCTGTTATTGAACATCATAAAATTAAACTGAGAAATTATATTCGGTCGTAGTATTTTTAGATGTGTACGCGGATCCTAAAGATGTGATTTCGAGCCTCCATGTGTGTATTGCGTCATTCACTTTTTTCGTATCACCGCTTATCGCATCTAATCCATAATCACTGATCGCTCATATTTACCCCTTATAAGTATCCCACCGTCCTTTTCATCGGGAAGGTGATAGAACACCGCCACTTGTCTTCTGGCCAGAGAAGAGGAGAACATTCGGCGCGACTTTCGTGTCAAGGTAATTGATCATCACGAGGTGAATATTTAAAAGTAGAGTATTAATAATCTTCGCAATCAAATATCTTCAAATAAGAAAAAAGTCGTAATTCATCTTCTTTTGCAGAAACTTATAAGTACTATCGCCATTGATCAATAATAGAGAACGTGTTTTCTTCACTAAAGATAGTTGTATTGTCAAGCTGACCCTAGTTTGTGTTGGAGATGGCTTTCCTCCCATTCCCACTTATTGAATACACTTATATACGAACAGATAAAATCAAATATTTAGAATTTGTGTTATTCTTCAAGATGGAATAATAAGGTATCTATGACATCAGCCATAAAACGTGGATTGGTTTTCATGTGTTTCAACTATCAATTGAGCTCTGTTTCAATTGACAGGAGTGCAAATTAAAAGTAAAATTTCGTTCCCAAAAATAGCTAAACTCTTATCAAATGTGGGAGAAAAATATTTCCATCAATATGACCCTAGAATTCAACTTTATTACTTGTGTTTGTACCACATTACACATTTTTACCTTTCGTGGAGGCATATTCGTCGCTATTTCAATTTTCTTCTTTTTCTTTCCCCTCATCTTTCTTCTTCCTCTCCTCTTTCTCCTTCTTCCTCTACCCTTTTTCTTTCTTTCGGTCTTCTTTGTCGTCCTTCTTTCTTCTTACTCTCCACTTTTCTCATCTTCCTCCTCTTTGTTTTCTACTTTTACGCTCTCTTCTCCTTCCCCTTCTCCTAAGTGCACCAGGCAATATTAATGTCGCATGTCAATTGCAGGGATCGCTGCAACGAAGCGTAAAACTCATAAATTCTAGCAGGTCACGGTAAAACTGAACGGTTTACTTCACATTTATGACTGCACTTTCGATATGTATCCATCATAATTTCTCAAATGCATTCTTATTTATTCGTATCAGTCAAATAGCGCATCTTTTTGGGTTGCCACGTAAAAAGATTGACGTAAAAAATGGAATCAAATCAACTTAACCATAGTCAGCGCAGAGTAAACTCCTCTCGTCTTTGCAGGAGGTTCTTCAAAAAGGCCTTCCCTGTTATTTGAAAAGGACGAACGGAAATTCAGGAGGTTGGCGAGAGAAGGACAAAGAGGAGGAAGAAGATGGGAGGGAGGTAACAAGGACCGGAACGTCAGATCCGTGCCGCTGGAGAAGGCACGGCCCATCCCAAGTCCAGGAAGGAAACCTGCTGCATATTCTGAAGTCCAAGCCTTCCCTCCCGGATACGACCTAACTCGCAGGATAGTCTGCATCGGGAAATCCTTTAAAAGGAGAGGTCACGAGCGTCGAGTCCATTGCATTTTTTTTTTCTTTTCTGATATTCCTTTTTATGCTTTACATCAGGGTCTCCTCAAACGTCAACTTCTGTGCACGAGTTCTTTCCTTGTATTGGAATAGATCCTGAGGGCCTGACGTGCCATGACTGGAAAGGAAGTCGCAGCAGATGAAGACTGGAGAGTGGGCTGGTGCGTCCCCGTTTCCGGAAAGGGATTTCACTACGTTGACTTCAAAATACGAGAGGGCATGGCTAGTTAATTTCAGAAAAATATTTAATATTACTAAATAATATTTCTTTGTGTAGTAACGCAGAATGTGTATTGTGTACCTTTACGTGTATTGGTAAGAAAATAAGTTTCAAATTTAATTATAAAAGTAACAGTCGCAAAGAATGATGAGTTTTTGCTCAATAATCAATCCTTGATGTGTTTTTTGTTCAGATATCTTAAGCCGTGGAATATTTGATTTCTAAAATCTCAATAAAATGTTGAAATTCATCCTTGTTTATCACACACAAAAAGTGTAAATTTATTTTTTTCACTAATTATATATATAATTTTATTATTGTTTTACGTAAATGAATGGAAAAGATATTTTCAAACATATTTATTTTAAAAAACCTTAATTCCTTTCGATTTTTTGTGTTTTCTGTAGTTTTGGCGATCCATTGCCTCTTGCCCTCAATGCGTTGCTTTCCACAACCAAGCATTCACCCTCATAATACGTTGTAATTTGTACTAGCGGTGTTTGTGTTTAAACGAAATGAAATTCATTTTTGATTACGGCACAGATATTGTTATCTCTTCCGGGAAATCGCGTCAGTTATTTGTATTATCCTGCAGCTTTCCTCTTTTTATACGATCGCCACTGAATTACTCCATTATAAATCCTATATGAATTAAAGTCATAGCGTTTCCAGTTTTCGCGCTGGGATTGCGCTTCACGCGCATATTTTGCGACTTTTTGTGGCGCGCGGGCGGGAGCTCGGGCGTTTGCGGATTTGTTGGCGGCGGCGGCGCCTGGTTGCGCCACGAAGCTTGGTGCAACAACGACCGTGATGGCGACGCCCAAGCGACGGCGCTAAACAGTGGGCGAAATTGAAGTACGGGCGGATGATATCATTTCCAAAAGTACTACGATGGTAAATACGAAACAGTATTTGCGCACGGCCATGGTGTAACGGTTAGCGTAGCGGACTGTTGTGCCCAAGTTGGCGGGTTCATACCCGATCGAAGTAAAACCGGCTGTCCCATGAAGATTTACTTGCATGTAAAATATCCTCAAGCCTAAGTACGCCTTCCTTGGGAGGGGAAGTAAAGCCGGCTGTCCCATGTAGATTTACTTGCATGTAAAATATCCTCAAGCCTAAATGACGCCTCTGAGCTAAATTGAAATATGTCGCCCAAGAAATACCTCCTTTCTCTGGTAGTTGGTGAAAGGAGCGTAGCAAAATTTGCATGGTCTCGACGGAAGAGCGGCCCTGATGGCTCGAGTCTCGCCATGTAATATAAGGCATTAATTCAATTCCATACCACATGGTATTAACATTTCCTTACCAAACCCACCACATTACCTGGCATCTACATCATCTCAAGATTATTCATACTGCTGTAATAGTGAAATGGACGTTACTAACTTACGAAATAGCATAGCATACTACATTTATTGTACATTTCACTTCACTTTACTTCATTTTCACTAAACGTTTTTATCCAATTAATTATTTTCTTACAATTTTCCCAAAACACCACACTGAGTAAGAAAATTGTCGCAGGTAAATTGTTCTAATTTACTATGATTCGGTTTACAATGGAAAAATTGTCTACGTCCGTTATTTGTACTTTTTTTGTAATTTTATGTTTTTTTATAAAATCTATTTGAATGATCCGGTTTACCTAGCCTTCTCCGGAAATCCTGCCGTGTAGAGCAAGCAGTAATTCATACTGCAGGCAAAGTCATGTTCTTTTCTTCTGTGCTCTAGTGATTCCCAATGCGCAGGCATGCGCGTCCGAAATGTGTACTGTGCATCCCTGTTAGTAATAATAATAATAATAATAATAATAATAATAATAATAATAATAATAATAATAAGTAATAGCAGCAATAATAAATCAATGAATTAATTAAACGAGTTAATTAATAGCCTGCCTATGAAACTATACGCGTCATGGCGCTTCTGACCATACCTACGCTACTAAGTGTCAATAAATGTACTAAGCGCCAAACACAGGAATTAAAACTCTACTTTACACAATTAAAATCGAAACTCAAGATTAAGTGCCAAGTAAAATATCTCCTGCTGCATAATTATTTCTATACAGTTAGTCTATTCTAAGCATTAAAAAAGAAACTAATATTGTTTTTTACAATAATATTTAATGAATTAATTACCATTTGGTAAATTGAACTGTATAATTCTAAAATAGTAAATATGTCAGTTACGAGTAATGTACCTTACGTGTCAATAAAACATTATATATGTATACACACACGCAAACGGAACCTGTGCGAAAACTCACTTTGTAAATAATTGTTTTAAAAATAATAGTTATTTCAGAGAAGAACCCAATTTTGGTAGTGAACCTTGGAATTATGCGTTGCAGTATTATTGCTCCGGTAGTGTGCGAGAGTAGCCATTCTAATATTGCTAATCATTGAAAATAATTTGCACAGAAAATTAAACGGTCTCTTTAAATCTATCGTAATTGATGATGTTTATTTTTCCTTCAATCTAATATTACATAGAGTTCTGATTTCGGCGCTTTTCTGACCACTCTTGGTACAGGGTGAGTGTGCACAAAGACCAGATCTCCAAAAATTTAACGTAAAGTTCAAAAATTCTCTTTTTGATCAATAACACATTTTTGACTACAAAACAAAATTCGTTCCCCACCAGTCCCCTTCCGTCTACCTTCGAGAAGTGAGTTTCAGAGCTCTTCACGAAGGCAGGTGGGTACAACCTTCCTGAAGTGAGTACCGAGCGGGTCCCAGGGGATGAACCAAGGTAACAGACACGACTCAGATGGGAGCGAAGACTCTTGAAGGCGAGCTGGCTTCCACTTTTCCCCTTCATTCCAAACAAATCCTCTCCCCTTAAACGCCTTGCCACTCATCATAACCCCATCTCCAGCCCTGCCCCCACAAAACACCTGGTTTTGATAATCACAGGGCAAACAATTACGCAGTTACATATAATAGTTACATATAAATTATTTGGCCGCGTTTAACAGGCTTATTGACACTAACGTTTTCATAATGTTCACTAAGATTTTCATATTTTTAGAGTTTTGTCTAGTTTTCTTCATAATGTTACATGGTATCTTGGGCACGGATTTTCACATAGATTGCACTCACATTCACTGTCCGGTTCGTGGAAATATTGTCTTTCGCGCAGGGGTAGAAGTATCCATGCATCGCCATCCTCATGTAGAACTGCCTCATTTCTTGGTTGGGTTTGGTCCAGCTTCGGTGAAACATGGTGTCCAAGGTGTAGAATTCTTTTCTATTAATTTGCCCTTCTTTGTTCTTTTTGAGATTGCCACCTTTTAGGCCTGAGTATTTGGTAGAAGAAAATGTAGCCTCAACTCGTCTAGAAGGGGCGTTCTTTGATACACAAGCTGCTTTTAAAAAATGTAGCTTTGATTGATTAGATAGTTTGTATAGCGTTTTTTAAAATTTTTTTTAAACATGTGGCCATATTGTCTCAATTCCAAATGTTATTATTAGTATTTTGCTTGAAACACCACAGCTGCCCTCTTAAACGTGGCAACTAACAGTTAGCCCGGTTTTCTGCCGTGTGAGGCCTAGATATTTGTACATGCCGACGGTTTTTAGAACATCATTTCCCATAGCTATTTCTTTCGTTCTGGCTATTTTCCAGTCTTTTCTGAACACCATCAGAACAGTAATTTTCAATTTTTCATTTGTGTAGGGAGTTCATCGCATCTTGTAGGCTGCTGATATTATTTGACAACAGACCCATGTTGTTTCCGTGTACGTAGAGGGAGCATCTACATTCTCAACAACGCCGTTGATATCAATTAGTGCAATGTTGAAAAGTAGAGAACTCAGGCGTTTTAAGACCTAGGAAGCCTTGCTTTCTAGTAATCTATTGTTTGTAAAAATCCGCAAAGTTCTTTTTTTTGTCTTAAAAATATACCTGTAAATGAAGTACTTAATTACCTCTCCTGCAGTTACACATACAGGGTTTTCTGCCGATGGTTTCCAATAAATCGAAAAAAAATATCATATGTTCTTAGATTTTTATACTCGTCGATGGAAAGGGTATATTCGTAAAAGTTTTATACTCGTTTGCCTTTAGGCAAACTTAAACTGCCAATGGCGGGCGCATATTTTCATTCATTTTCATTAATATTCGACGTACTATGCTTGTCATAACTACTTTTTCTCAGTCTCTGATAACCAATTGATCATAAACCGTACATATTATTCTACATGCATGACAGCAAATTTTCCATTCGAATATTCAGCGATTTTGCCTGAGAAGATAACTTGTGAACTTGGGAACAGCAGAGTTCTGTGTTAAACGACGTACCTCTGCGATGGCGTTAAGTAAATAGATGAATGAATAACTAAGTTAATTGTGTGTCAATTCACATCACGAATGTTGTCAACGAATTAATTAACTTATTCATTATATATATATATA
>BOPP01000231.1:90560-118681 GCA_017312745.1 Gryllus bimaculatus | reverse complement strand
GAAGGCGGGCCTTCCTGCGGAGCGCCAACCGCGCGTGCCGGCCGCCACCGCCCACGCATGTCCCCACGCATATGCGGCTGCGGCTTCCTTTCCGTGTGTTCTCACGCGCCGTCGCGCCCGTCGGGCGCGGCCATCGGGCGCCCATGGGGCCGGCGCTGCGCCGTTCAGCTCCGACCGCGGTAGCAGAGGAGGCCGCGGCCTGGGAACTATATCTAAAACTATATTTTCGAAAGGCAAACTCGATGTCAGGCATGTAGGATAATGTATACGGCATGTGGCGGAAGTGGGTATCACAGATCCAAAATAGTAGTTGCAACAGACATAGTAATAGGGTAGAATATTGAAAGTACTGAATGGAATAATGCACCGTTCGTTGGCTGTTGTTTGCCAATAGAATAGTTTTCGTCTATAAAACGCTAAGGATAGATGCCATTTTTTTCGATTTATTAGAAACCGTCGACACAAAACCATATAGGTTTACTACTGAAGGATATGTAATTACTATGTTAAAACGTTTTACAAGATGTTGCATCGTTTACAATATATTACGAGATTAAGTATTGCTATGCTAATATATGTTCTTCAAATATCATTCTCAGAATATATAAATTTATGTAATTGATACCCAAAAAATGTAACTGTTTCTAAGTTAGTAATATAAGTTATCTGATGAGGTGAAATATCTTTTGACGAAACGTTGGAAAAGAACGAAAATATATGACTATAAATCGAATACCGACTGTATAATAGACTAGATACTTTTCACCCCTTTGGTACATTAATTTTTTAGATGAATGAGCTCCTGCGTCAACTAAAAACAGAGAGATGTAAGGAGGGAGACGCGGAAGCGATGACAAAAATGGTGAACTGAGATAGATGTAGTATGGTGACTAAGATACTACAGAGATAAATGTGAATGGTAATGGGGAACTTGGGACTCACTTGTATAGTTTTTATCATTGGGGGAAGTTAAAGGGAAGTAACATATATTTTGCCTTAGTATGTTTTTTAGAAAAATTCCAGAGTGAGTTCGTATGGATGTTTAAAAATTGTATTAAATTGTTATATTTGACCTGTTTAAAATTTACTATGACTTTTCTTGATATATTTGTTAAAAGATTTAGTTCTGGTTTTAGACTGGGGCTCTAGGTACTAGCCAGAGTTTTCTCGTTGTATTTTTTTGTTTAAATTATTTTAATTAAGCTGTTGGGCAGTTTAATGGAAGCGTTTTTACCTAGTAAGGTAAAATTTTCGGGTTTTATTGTGTTATCAATATTTATTATTAGATTGATTAAGTTTAATATTGCCTGATCTATGTCAGCCGACATGTTCGGATGTTTAAATCTGGATGTTTGAAATTATATTATATTTGACCCAATTTAAGTTACATGTATTTAGAACTGGTTTGGAAGAGGGTGAGGGTGGGACTGATCTGTGGATATTATGATCAGAATGTCGTCCAAATCGAGCCCGATGTGAGTAGTTGAGTGAAGCTGGGCTTTTATACTGGTTATTCCGATATCTAGAATATCGGGGAACATTTTTGGGTCACTAGGATAGTAGGTAGATTCAGGGGATGTAATTAATTTTAATCTGTTAATACGTATATAATTGTATAGTTGAGATCCTGCGGCAATGGTGACTCTCTATCGCAGGAAACGTGTTTAGCATTGAGGTCGTCTAAGAGTATGGGTGTGATTAAGTTACTTAAGCTTCTGAAATTAGACTTTAGATTGGATGGTTTGTAAGCTATATATGTTGTTAGATTTATGCTAGGGAGTGCAATTGCAGTTAGTTCAAAGCCAGTAATGATCATTGGGTTTATTTGGTGATATGAAACGGTGGTTTTAATTAATATGAATACGCCGCACCTGGTCAGTGTATTCTATACGTACGAAAGGTGAGGAATGATAAGAAAGAAAAAGAGATTGATAAGTCATGAAAGAAGATAACAATGAATTAGATAATGAAGAGCAGATTGCAAAGCAAAGGAGGAGTCAAAAAGAGAAGAAGAAAATAAAGGAGATAAGGTGATAGAAAGGTTAGAATAAATGTACTACAAGAAAGGTACACGTGTGGCAAAAGAGAAAACGGGAGAAGAAAATGAAGAGTGAGCAGTGTTATAGAAGAATGACATGGAAGGGGTGATGGAAGACGGAGGAAGAGAAAAAAAGAGAAGTGAAAACTTACGTCACACGAGTATAGCGATATTCTTATAAATATTGACGCTTTGTGGCTTCCCTCTGGAATGTTCATTTCATCCTCATGCCACACTATTCTTGTTCAGATGTAACCCATCGTTGAGTGTTTCACTTCTCTGCGCAATCCCCATGGTCTCTCCCTTCAAAATCTCGCCTCGGTGTGTTCAGAAAAATAACATTTAAATAACTTTATATTCATAATTGTGATTGCTCATTGCGCCAAGTTCTCCTTTTTTTAAATTTTACTTTATTTATTTTTTCACTTGTTTAAGCTTTTCGCTTTTGTCGCTTTGTGACTTTTCAACTACTAAGAATATATAAAGACCACTGTAAGTAACATTGGGGGTAATGGTATACGGACACACACAAACACCCATGCCCGTGGCGGGATTTGAACCTGCGACCTTTCAAGCACGAGACAGGTACGGCTCTTCATGCTTAGCGACCTCTGCTATCCAGGCGGGCAAAGTTCTTGTCCGGCACAAGTTGCAGCAATCGCACCGGCCGTTCCATCCCACTGCGGACGCAGCGACCCGGATCATAATCGATAATGATTCGATGTCGTCATATTGGACAGCGTCCGGCTCGACACTGCACCGCTGCGATTTACGAGGACGTCCAGCGGGCGCACCGGCGGAGGTGGCTCAGGGCATCAGTTGATGTCACAGCAGTGCCTCTGACCCGGAAGTCCTGGGGTTCGTGCACCGACGGTGGCAGGATTTTCGACACGTGCTAGAAAGCTAGGTCGAGAACTGTCGCTTTGGGGAGGAGAATTCTAGCGGCCGGCTGCTTTGATCAGTAGTTTTCCGTGGTTTCTCCGATCAACGCCAGGCGAACGCCGGAGCAGTACCCTACGAAACGGGCGACGGACCGCGCGCAATCTTTCTTTCCTCTTCCGTGCCCTGTCGTTAACCTTACTTACATACACAAAACATGCACTACACTACCAGACATTTCGGGAGACCGATCCGGAGCTTAGAAATTGTTTAGGCTGGAGAGGTGTCCCGCTGGTGGGAGATATCCAGTTGGAGAAATTCCCGCTAGCCGAACGGAAGGTCGGCGCCGAATCTCACCATCCACCTTGGGAAAGTTCACCTCCACTTCCAGAGAAAAGAGCACGCATTATTACACTTACTGGGCTAATGACCTTAGCAATTGACGTGCCCGGAATTACTAATGAATCAATCAACCAATAAACCGAGTGGACTACCTTTCTGCGAAAATATTATTAGATGTAATGTTGTAACATATGTAGTGATGATTATATAAGATTAATAGTGCAGGAAATATATGCAGATATTTTTAATTATTTTTTAAAAGCAGAAAATTTATGAACGAACTAAAACAAACCATATATAACTTAATCTAAATCTGAAATACTACTTTTCCTTACAAGTATAGTGCAGAACGTATTTTAGATTAAGATACGTTATGTGTTGTTTTAGGTTGGAAATATGTGTTCTCTTTTTAAAAATTATGTAATAAATGTCTATTTTCACATAGGTCGAAAATATTAATTCTAAATACTATGTCTCTATAACCTGGCATTTTAGTTGCCCCCTGTCCCGGATATTCCTTCTCCGGGGTTCATATGGCGTTCCTCCGCGTCGCCCTTTTGCATTATTATTCTGCCAGAGGACTACTCGGTCAGTTTTTCTAGTTATTTTTATCGCTGAGAAGCCCCAGACGTCCATTTCGGTAGTAATTTGCTTTAACGAGGTACCTCGCAAACATATCTTGGGGATACACAGACGATTATGGGAGGGGAATATATTCACGGAATGAAATAAAATGGATGAAAATAGATGAAAATGGATGATTTATGGGGATTGTGAGGGCTCCCAACATGCCACGACGCATAAGCTAACATTCATATCCGAGGTGGGATTCGAAACCACGATTCTTCGTGTCGAAAGATTTACGACGCTACCGCATTAACGATCTTAGCTACTTCCATCGGCGATGTTTTATGGTAATAGGTATGCACTGTGGCTGAATTATTTTACCAACTTTGTTGCTCACGCCCAAGAAAATTAGCACATTGGGAAAGGGATTCGAAATGTTTGTAAACTGCCCTTCTTTTTGGCACTTACAGTAAAACTATTACTCGCATTCAGTGAGGATCCGACAATTCAAATATACGCTAATTCGGATGATTGGATAATTTTCAGAAATGTATTACAAAAAATATCACCCAAAAAACATTTTAATTCTTGAAATTATGGTCAAAAACGCAATAATTATGTGCTAAAAATGTGAAAACTATTAATTGCATCGACTGTGTGCGATAAAATATTCTGTGAGGGAAGGTAGGGATTTCACTCTATTGCGAACAAACTGATAAAAAGTTCATTTTGACAGACAGGTAATGAAATAATTTGAGATAGTTTCCAGATAAACTCACTCTAACCGATCAGTCACACCACAATCAAATGACCGTCTCCTCTTCTGCATTTTTATAAACAACGAAAAAAGGCAGGACAAAGATTGAACATCACATCCAAAAAACAGCAGAAGATTGGATAATCAAAGTCTTTCTTTCGTAAATTATTACTTATCGAAGAGAAATAGCGTGAGTGCATATAGATAAATACTGAGTAGTGGAAAATATTGTCCGCCATAACGAGTAATTCCTGTTAGGTAGATGCGATGTATTCAAGTATGACAAGTATATAATATATAACAAGTAATAATTTAAAAGTGATATAATGTTTCTAGAATATCATGTAATATATTTCTGAAAATAAAATTACGAGACATATACATCTCAAGAGATACTCATATTTGTTTGTAAAATGTCCTCTGGTATCAGAGAACAAAGTTTTCAAACTTGGGTACAATCAGGTGTCACATCGTAAGTTTATTACTTAGGAAAATTTTAGACACAAGCAGACGTATCACTAGATTCTCATAAGTTTTTGATCTTAACTAAACTTTGAGAGATTGTAATTACCTTTCAAAACCGTTCTCATAGCAAATAACATCTGAGGAAGAAATGTACGCTGGAACGAGGGTACGTCAACACGAGAAGCTATCGGAAATGTCGGTTCGTTTAATAGATTTTGTTGGCGGTACACACGCTTAGCTTAATTAGAATTTGTGACGAGAATAGAAGTGTCCATAGGTTACAAGAGGGAGGTACAACATCTCAGCTCTGGATTACGAATAATAAACACAGTTGTTCTAGCGAAGTGTTTTTGCACTTTTACTTGTAAAATTGCATTTTCTAGATTGCTTATTGCCCGTAAAATAGAACAAAGCATTTTGTAGGTTCATACGTGTGAAGACGCTGGTATCAGCTATTGCAAAATGAACTTTAACTGAAGGATTAAACACTTCAAGGAATTAACTGTTTTTCTAGGTGATTTACACACATTGACGAAAATGTTTATTTCAGTGAAATGTTATTTTATATACGAAATCTAAATACACATTTCTTTAGTATTAATTACATTTTTATATTCTTGCTATTCAACCGCATATCTCTAAGCAGAGGTGTAAATAAATAATTAACTAAAAGTTGCTAGAAGTCTACTGTTATACTGATGACTACAGTGACATAAATCTCCGTGAATATCAGCTTTATACTTCTTTATACCATTTCTAATTCTTACATCTAAAAGGTTGAAAATTCTGAAATTTAATTTGATTTATTTATCAATTTATTTACAGTAAAATCTATGTAACATATGGGGGAGGTTAATAATTTGCGAATTTTTTTGAACTCCTTAAATTCAACCTCAATCTTTTATTCTGGATCAACTACTTTTACTTTGAAACATAAATATTTGAAAATTTTAAATTATTAATAGTTGGACTTAGGTGCACAAAAATTGTTGCAGGCAGAATAGAATGGGAGACCCTTCGGGCTAACACCACAGAGCTGCAACAATTTGCCGCTTTTGATGAAAATGGGTGATAATGAATCAGTTTTTCATCTTGATTCCAAATATAATGTTAGCTTTTTTCTATCACGAAAAGTTTTTGCCAAATTTTTGGTTTGTCGTATTTCAAATTAACACGCGCTCTGTCGTACGTAGGGCTGCGAAAATTCGTTGTTTTTTATTAAAAGCAGGGAGACAAATTGTCGGCGTTGCTAATTCATTGAATATGTGAATTCTGTTCCTTCACTCGCTCACAGTTTCTGCGAAATTGACGATTGATAATATTTCAAATGAACGTTGGTATCGTATTACAATAATTTATGTCTGCCATTAAACTCCGCGCGGCGATGGTGTAACGGTTAGCGTATCGCATTGTTATACCCAAATTGTCGGGTTGAAACCCGATCGAAGCCGTGGGAAGGGCGAAAAAATCCTTCGTACGCCTTTCTTCGGAGGTGAAGTTAAGCCGGCTGTCCGATGTAGATTTACTAGAATGTAAAAGATCCTCAAGGATAAATGACGCCTCTGAGCTAATTTCAAATCGCCTGTTTCTCACCCACGAAAAATTTCTCTGCTTGTTGGCTACGCTAGAAGCGTAGCAAAATTTGCGTGGTCAGACGGAAGAGCGGGTCTGATGGCCCAAGTCTCGCCACGTAAAATAAGGCATTAATTCAATTCCATACCACATGGTCCTAACATTTCTTTACCAAACCCACCACATTACCTGCCATCTCCATCATCTCCAGATTATTGATACTGCTGAAATAGTGAAATGGACGTTACAAACGTCCCCAAAGAAGAGAGAAGATCCCAGTTGTTGATTCAAGAAGAACGTAATGATTTGGTGCGAGAGTTTGGTCTCTCAAAGGAATCAGTGCGGATTTTAGGTTGACGGTTGAACAAGAAATATGCTATCTCTTGGCACAAAGTTTTACAGGTATCGAAAGAGAGTCCTTGACTATTTCACGAAAGTGAGTCAGTTTGGTCAACATCATTCATGATGTACTTTCAAAACTTATAATGGAATAAGATTTATCAGTGATCAATGAGGGTTGTTAATACATTCTTCAAAATGCAGTCTCAACGCTGCTCTACTCCATAATGGAAATCAATTTGCATCAGTCAGATCACTCTCTCTGTTCATTTAAAGGAAACTAAATAATGGAATAGAAAAATGAACGCATTAAAACAAAATATGAAGAATCTAATGGGTTGTGTGCGGAGACTTGAAAGTTATTGGAGTATTTTGGGTCTTCAACTAGGATTTACGAAGTTCCTCTGCATTCTATACGAATGGGAGAGTATGGTTCAGAAATATTTTGAATCCCGGAGATAAGAATTAAATAACAGGTGTTGCTATTCGTGAAAACATTATTTTCCCCCCACTCCATATCAAACTTGTTATAATTAAAGTTTGTGAAATCACTGAAGAAAAATGGTGATTGCTATAAATATAATTGTTCAAAATTTCTTTTCCTGTCAGAGGTTAAGCGTAAAGACAGCAAATTTGTTGGATCCCAAATTAGAATTCGGATGAAAGATGAACACTTTGAAAATTTAATGAGTGATGAAGAAAGAATGACTCCGTCAATTGTTAAGGAAATAAATAACAATACTGATTTCAAATCTACTTTGGCTGAAATGCTAATTTCTATGAAGAATTTAGGATGTAACATGAGTGTCAAACTTCATTTTCTCCACATCCACGTGATTTCTTTCGTTATAATCTGGCGCATTTCAGTTGTGAACATGGAGAGAAGTTTCATCAAGACCTGGAAGAGGTGAAAAAACATTATCAGTGCAAATATTTTGAAGTGAAGAAGACGACAGTTAATCCTTAAAGAGAGAAATTGTAAAATTGCACAGTAGACGACCGAGGAGGCAAAATTTCAGAAAAGTGTTAACAGATTCACCATTATTAATATAAATATAATTTTGTTGTTAATGTAAGTATGTTGTCAATAAGCATAAGATGTGTACCGCTTGTATACATATTTTTCCTTCAGTGGAATTGATTATATCTATTTTTAAATGGTTTCTTAACTGCATGTTTCTTAAAAGCATAAATCAATAAATCCAAAATTTGTTTAGCAGTCTTCTTATTTTTTGAAATTACAAAATAAATCTTACGTGTTAAAGTAAAGTAGTGTTCAGATCTATTACTTATTAACTTAAATGGATTAAAATAACCTATCAGAATAAAAGTGCTTAGAATTTATTATTTTTCGCAGCCTGGTGTTACCTGTTATTCATGTAATTAAATTCAATATTCCAGTAGTTTCATGATGCACAGTAGTACCCCAGAGGTTTTGTTTTGACGGTTTACAATTGGCAAAGTGCCATTATCGAGCGCCTTTTGGAACGTCCATGAACGAAATGTGATAACTATGTGAGAGTGCACATTGAATTGCAGGGTTTTGAGAAGAAGGTAGAGGGATGTTCGGGTACAAACTTTTGATAAGTGTGATCTCCTATCAAAACATATAGGTAGCACTGTTGTAATTCCCGCGTGTTAATGCAAAACTCTAAGGAATGTTAACGTTACACTTGTTCCCTAGTTTACTTACATAATATTCTCCTGCTTACATTGACATATTGCGAAACATTTTTTAAAAACAAATCCTTTCCCTGTAAAGAAAAAAATATCACTTCTTTTCAATATTCCCTTCCCTTTATTTCTCTTCGCAGAACTTGTAATTCTCATATTTCTCTGTGAATTTTCTTTTATCCTTTAAATTATTCTTGAATTTTACCACAGTTCACTATGATTGATCACACCGATATAGTCCCTAAGTTCAATTTTCTTAAGAAAACTATAAATTTCTGAAAAAATGTTCAATGTAATGTGGCTGTTCACAAACACGAATTTGCTTTCATCCGTTATTTTATACCTTTTTTTAATTTCGTGATAGCGGTAGTCGAACCAGATCAAATTTGCTTATTTTATTTTATTTTTTTATTTTATTTTTATTTTATTTTATTTTTATTTTATTTTATTTTTATTTTATTTTATTTTTATTTTTATTTTTATTTTATTTTATTTTATTAAATTTTTTTATTTCCAGGAACGAGAGGAACCCATAAAAGATCTGAAATGAGCTCGGAGACGAACTTTTAATATTGTCTGTTCTAATGAATACCATTGAGAGATTATGTTCTACCAAAATATGTAATTTGCCACCCATTTTTGAATTCTATTTCTGCTAGTGTCATGCTCATTTATGAATCATAACAACTAGCTCTATATTCCAATTACGCTCCAACCAAAGAAGATGTATATATCTGCATTCCGTTTATTAAACGTTCTATCGCAAAGAAATGTTAAACAAACCCTTCATTTTAACTGTCTCAAAGAAGTGTTAAGCAAACCCTTGCTTTTAACTATCGCACTTTAAATTATTGTTTTTAAATTTCTTTAATGGTTAAATGTTAAAAATTCGGTAATGGATTTGTGCTACTTTCGTTTAGATCGACAGAAAATCGAGAGATCGTCGAAATATGGCTGCAAAAAACTAGATACCTTTATTTGCCTGCTTCTAAAAATGGCACTGGAAAAAATCAATGTATCCAATGTGTGTTTATCAATTATTTAAAATGCTAGTATTGCTTAAAATAATAGTGAGTGATAATGACGTAAATCATTTGTAAAGCGACCTAACATATTATGCATACTAAAATTTAAATAATGGATAAAATGTTATAGAATAGTATTTAAATGACAATTTGTTGAGGTATGTACATCAAGTGAAACATTATTATGGAACTTTCCTGATCCCATTCCAAATGACATGCTTTAGCGCCGATAGCTGTAGAGCTACCATTTCCCTGTGGAATGAATTGTCCAGTCGCGTCCCATCGTAGGTTAGTGTCTCAATTGATAGTTGAGACATGAAAATCAACGGTAAAGCACAATGTATTTAATAATATTATCCTCAAAATACATTGTACTATATAATATAAAGTATATAAATAATTGCATTCATATTCAATGCGATTGGAAGAGAGATGGTCATAAAATCTATAATGGTTAATTCCATGAGATTTTGCAGTTTGAGGACACTGCTATCAGATGTATCGTGGCTTGATACTTCGCAAATCCTAATTCTTTAGTTGAGCGATGATATATATATTTAGAAAAGGTAATTTTTGTTACAATATGTCATAAACATCCTTCACGAGACACCTGGTATATGTGTCAATTGTTAAAAGATGTCATTTTTCTTGATGTTAAAAGATTTCATCGCCGACGATGGCTGAATTTCTCGATCTGGATATTCGGGAGTTCCTAGAGTATTTTATCGCGAAGTTCTGTCTGGAACGTAGATCCTTCATCCCAGTGAGGGAAAACTAGTGAGTCCCATTGGATAAAGAATAATCCATCTGGGTCTTATAAATCAAGAATATCGGTTACGAGGAGTGGATGAGCAGAAATTATCTGGTTATCAAGGCTGTCTCTGAACAGAAGTGTAACATGCTCTATAACTATCGATCTAGTTGTTTAGCCAATTTAATGCTTAATTTTCTTAAACAAATTAACAATGAGTTCCAATCAGATAAATTTAAAAACAATGTTGGGAGGTAATCGGAAAACACATATGAATCTTTAAATACAGCGGGTTGCGTCTAAAATTTCATTCTAGGCCGCAAGCAAAAACAGCGATGAATAATTGAATTTACTCAAAAGATAAATTATCTTCATTTAAGCGGCACTCGATACAGTAGACAAATAATATTCAAGATCGTCTCTCATTAAAACTTAGATGTACCACAAAAATGTATTTATATTCTAAGAAATAATGAAGGCAAGTATTCGAAAATACAACATTAAATTAACTCATCCATCTGACTATGCCCTACAGTCAATTAATTATGTTTAATTTTTTACTTCTCTTAATAATAATTCTTTTAAATATTTATGTTTGATCAGAAAGTATATATAGAAATGTCAAAAAATACGTGGCGTATAGATTCGAATCAGACAGAAAAAATGTACAACTTTTACACACAAAACGAGAAAAAAGACACAATCGATATTAATATTGCTCACAAACTGTGTAACTGTAACTTCGAACTCTGCAGTCCTAAAATTTTTACCTTTAACATTCACTGAAAAGGAACGCTCCTCTCAAAACTTTTTTTAACTTCGGCCGCCACAATGCTCGTATAATTGGATTCCTAAAATACTACAATTCCATGTTGACCCGTCAAATGCGAAAAAAAAGTCTCTTCGGTTCTGGCTAACAAATCTCTCCGCCGATTCAAATTGGACTCAACCAAGGTAAAATAGAAAAAACATTCAGAGGGCTCAGCCATGTAATGATCAGTATCGTTCTTTTCTTACGTGAGAATATAATAATAATAATAATAATAATAATAATAATAATAATAATAATAATAATAATAATAATAAACCTTTATTGTTATGGCGAGGCTCGGGTCATCTGGCCCACTCTTCCGCTCATCCACATGTCCGAAATATATAAATTAGTCTAAAAAAGTAATGTAATCTACAAATGTAAATGTAATATAATATATAAGTGGTAAGAAGTTACTGAAAACCAAACATAATGTAAAGGAATTTCTAAATATATAACTTCAGATGTTAAATGGATACAAAAATGTAACTAAAATGTATTTGAAATATTTTTAAAATTCATAGACGGAGATTGAAAACACAATTTAAAGTGAATAAAATATTATGTGCTCCACGTATCTCGCGCTACGCGGCAGCCTGACATTCACCCTTAGCGACTGTGATCTATTAATCCAGAAAGACTCTACCTCACCTGCCAATTGATCCTGAAGGAAAACTAGTCGGGGAAGACTCCCCAGGCAGGCTGCGTCTTAATACAATGGAAACTAAGCTAATAAGAAGTAACGGCTCTTCGTGATGGTTTCCTCGCTTACTGTCTATGCTGCACACGGTCGTTTTCTTGTTTCAATCCGCGTCAGCTCCTACGGATGAAAATTCAGTTCCGGCAGAATCAAACACGTCGCAAGAAAGCACAATTTTCCAGAAAAGTACATTAATGTGGAATAGGTTTCATGTGACCGGGAATCTACAGAGAGTTAAATTGTAAAATGATGTATTATCCTTTGAAAGAAAATCATTCTTAAAAGATGTTAATGAGGAACAGTTTTAAATATGGGAAGGCAGTGTATTCCACTTTCGGGCTACAGTAATTGCAAACGATTTATTGTAGTTGTTAATTTTGCTTTTTGAAATACACGGTAACTGGGATTTTTGAAATCTAGAGAATTTAAGATGTACGAAATATTTTTTTAATGACAGGGAACCCATTTTTAGCATCTTAA
The DNA here is from genome assembly GCA_017312745.1 of Gryllus bimaculatus. Taxonomy (NCBI): domain Eukaryota; kingdom Metazoa; phylum Arthropoda; class Insecta; order Orthoptera; family Gryllidae; genus Gryllus; species Gryllus bimaculatus. Next base: position 106,281 of record BOPP01000231.1, on the reverse strand, counting down.
ATAAAAGACGAAAGCTATCATTACAATTACAATTACAATTACGTTACAATTATCATACAAACGACTATAAGTTACTGTTAATATTTTGTGCTCTTAATACACACGGAGATGTGATCGTATTTTTATATTATAAATGAAACCAATACAGGCATTTTGAGCTCTCTTTAGAGTTTGAGAGAGTGAATCTTTCAAATTGCTATACACAATATTACCGTAGTCAGAATAAGAACACAGCCGGGTTTATACTAACATTTATTTCGTATTAGTAGGGAGACAATTATAGATACAGCTAATGGATTGAAAAGACGCATAAACCTTACGACAGACATTTCACATCTGATATTCACAACTGAGATGATCATCAAGAATTGAGTCAAAGTGTGAATGGCAAAACAAAATGGAAATGGGAGACGCGACAAAGGAGTTAGAAACTGCGTAGAGTATATCTTGTGAGAGAATGACGGAATATTGTGTGGAGATGTGAGGAGAAGAGAAGAGAAACTGTTATATGATGTTGTATAGGGAAGAAGAGGATATAGTATTAGTATGTTCACAAAAAATTATGTCGTCTCTGATGAACTCCAGAAAACATTTGGGACAGAAGTTGGTAGGTTCGAACATCGAATAAAAACTTTCGCATGTGAAGAAGTAATGTGATGTCTGACATATATTATAAGACACGTTAAAGGATCCTTATTGGCCATTTTGGCGCTATCGGCCCATATAAATTCTTCTAAGGCTCATGGGAGTGTGAATAGCCGCGGATATGTATCAGACATTGAGCTGTTCCGCAACCAATTCACACTTCAGAATTGTCACTACAACCCCCGCAGAGAAAATGTGAAATTCGTCAGGTGCAAATGCTTAGGCATGTCACATAAAAGGAATTAGTGTTTTGGCCTGTTACAAGCTACAAGCCATAAGCCTTAAAAAATATTATATCATTATGAAAGCAAATAGGACGATTCCTAGAGATGATGATTAAACCCCGAATTTTTATACTATAAAAATTTTAAATTCCCTTTAATGCCGAGTTTTAAAGTTTAATAGAATTAATAAAATCATTTCAGAAATAACAGGATTGCAGCCCAATGCAAAAATGTAGTTTAATACATATGCACCTGTTATCGGTTTAAACGAAACTGAATTATGATATACGCCCCACAAGTAGCTCACTGACCAGCGTGCTCGCCCCCATGACGCAATCCCGGGTTCGATTTCTGGCCGGGGCAGATTATAGTGCGCTTTCCTTGCAATGTCGCTGTAGAAGACGAGAATACGGCACACGTAGCCCTTAACCCTTAGTCACATAGCCGGGACTGGTAGGTCTTGACCCCGACGAGAGCTGTTGTGCCAGTACAGAGATAATTATGATATACTTAAACTTTCAGGAATAAAACCAATTGTAGCAGGTTGAGTTTATCTCAGAGCGAAAATTGACACTTTCTCTGCAGCGATTCTTATCGGAATGAGTTACGATGTGGGGTTTTCGACGCTTGCTAGATAGCTAGGTCGAATCCAGCATCGCCCTGTAATCACGTCTACTCTGTTCGGCAGTTTTCCTTGATGTCACTGATTTCCGTTCAATGGCAAAGGAAGGAGGAGGAAGAGTTTCCTTATAAACTGGCCACGAATCAACGACGATCTTCCCTTCCTCTTCCTTGTCCTCTCCTCTCTTTTACACACGCACACGCTCGCACACACACAGACACACACACACATACACACATACACATCAATACACTACCCCAAGTGTATTAGCGCAAGACGGGTGAACCGGTTAGCGTTTCGGACTGTTGTACCCAAGTTGGCGGGTTCAAATCCGATCGAAGCCGTGAATATTTCAGGGCGAAAAAATCGTTCGTACGCCTTCCTTCGGAGGGGAAGTAAAGCTGGCTGGCTCATGTTAGTAGATTTACTTGCATGTAAAAGATCGTCAAGCCTAAATGACGCCTCTGAGCTAAATTCAAATCGCCTGTTTCTCGCCCAAGAAATACCTCCTATCTCTGCTAGTGGTGAAAAGAGCGTAGCGAAATTTGCGTGGTCAGATGGAAGAGCAGGCCTACTGGCCTGAGTCTCGCCACGTTAAATAAGGTTTCAATTCAATTCATGTGTCGAGAGAGAAAATTTCCCGAAAGCCCACGCGTAGGTCGACCCCGGAAATCATTATCCAGCTAGGGGAACACCGCCACCTCCGCGGATAAAAATCATTCACAACACTAACGAGACTAATGACCGTGGTAGTCGTCGGGCCAAAAATCTTTAATCAATTAAAATACCAACTGTAGACGCCTGCTTTGCGAACTGTTAATATTCCTGATGATAGCGAGTTACTGATTGGTTTTGTGGAGTGTCCTCTTGAATAGATTGCAGCGACCTCAGATTAATGGTGTTATATTCTATACTCTAAAGACATGTAATATAACAATTTGCACAGCTGTTCCTAAATCAAAATAAGAGAAAAAATATTTTACTCGTAAATAACAACAGCCAACAGTCACCTCTTCTAGAACAATGTAGGCTATTTCTGATTCTACAATACAAATGATGTCTTTTTAGACCGTACGTATATGGCTTGTTGAAACAGGAAACAATACCCAGTATTTGCATTATGAGAGAATAAAATTATAATAACAAATTATGGAAGGTCGAAATCGACGAACCTACGAAATATACGGAGCTTACGTATGACCGTTATTATTTGGATATCGGTAGGGAGCAGTTAAAATAACAGTGCGCTCCAAATCCAATATCATTTGTCGTCTTAACCCGACGCGCGTCCTCTCGGGTTCTTGCGATCGTTTTTGCGGCGGCGTCGCCGGCGTTGCGTGCGTCTGTGTACCCCGGCTTGCCAGCGGCTCTTGGCGAAACGCGCGACCGAAACTCGGATTGTCCTTCATTGAGGCGGTCGGCGGCGTGGTCAATTAGGTCGCTCTGTGTCGTGCCGCCGCCGCCGCCGCCGCCGCCGCCCCGGAGGACCGACGACAGACGCACGCAACGCGCGACGCCCCGCAAAAAACGATCGCAAGAACGCCGAGAGACGCGCGCGGGTTAAGACGACCAAATGATATTGGATTTGCGAGCGCACTGTTATTTTAAACTGCTCCCTACCGATATCCAAATAATAACGGTCATACGTAAGCTTCCGTTAGATATTCGTAGGTTCGTCGTTTCGACCTTCCATAATTTTTATTATAATTTTATTCTCTGCATAATGAAATACTGGGCTGTATGTTTCTGCTTCAACAAGCCATATCGCTACGGTCTAAAAAGATATCATGTATTGTAGAATAGAAATAGCCTACATGTCTAGAAGATGTGACTGTTGGCTGTTGTTATTTAGAGTAAAATATTTTTTCTCTTATTTTGATTTAGGAACAGCTGGCAAATTTTATATTACATGTCTTTAGAGTATAGAAATTAACACCATTAATCTGAGGTCGCTGCAATCTATTTCAGGGGAACACTCCACAAAAACAAATCAGAACACCGCTTATCAATAGGAATATTAACCAGTTCGCAAAGGCAAAGGCGTCTACATTGCATTTTAATTGATTAAAGTAATTTGGCCCGACGACTACCACTTATTAGTCTCTTAGTGTTGTGAATGATTTTTACCGTGGAGGTGCCCGCGTGTTTCCCTAGCTGGAATGATTTCCGGGGTCGACCTACGCGTGGCGTTTCGGAAATTTCTCTCTCACACATGAATGAATGAGCCTTATTTTATGTGGCGAACTTCAGGCCAGTAGGCCTGCTCTTCGCCTGACCAGCAAAATTTCGCTACGGCTCTTTTCACTACTAGCAGAGATAGAGTATTTCTTGGGCGACGAAAAAGCGATTGGAATTTAGCTCAGAGGTGTCTTTAGGCTTCGATCTTTTTACATGCAAGTAAACTACTAACATGAAGCCAGCGGCTTTACTCCCTGTGAAGGAAGCGTACGAACATTTTTTCGCCTGAAAAATCCACGGCTCGACTCGGATTTGAACGGCCGCTAACTTGCGGTAAAAGTCCGAAACGCTAACCGGTTCACCCGCCTTGCGCTAAATACACTTGGGGTAGTGTATTGATGTGTATGTTGTATGTTTGTATGTCGTGTATGTGTGTGTGTGTGTGTGAGTCTGTGTGCGCGCGCGTGTGCGTGTGTAAAAAGAGCAGGAGAGGACCAGGAAGAGGAAGGGAAGATCGTCGTTGATCGTCGTGGCCAGTTTTGTAGCGAAACTCCTTCGACATTCCTTGGGCATTGAACGGAATCAGTGAAAACACGGAAAACTGCCGAAACCAAGCAGCCTGATTCAGGGCGAGGCTGGGATTCGAATTAGCCATCTAGGCAGTGTCGAAAACCCCAGCTTGTCGGACTCCAAATCGTAGATCCTTCGAATGGATGCTGCAGAGAAAGTGTCAATGTTTGCTCTGGAGATAAACCAAGCTGCCTACAATGTTTATTCCTGAAGTTTAAGCTATATCATATTCCTCTCTGTCTGTTACTGGCCACAATAGCCACTGCGTCGGGGCTAAGACCAACAGTCCGCTATTTTGACATGGGTTAAAGGGCTATATTCTCGTCTTCTCAGGCCGGAGATGTGATCCTTCTTATCCAACACGCAACAGAAACAGCGAGAAAAAGAAACATTGCAAGGAAAGCGCACTATAATCTGCCCCGGCCAGAAATCGAACCCGGGATCGCGGTCAGTGGGCCGAGCACGCTGATCAGTGACTAACTTGTGGAGCGTATATCATAATTCAGTTTCGTTAAACCGATACAGGTGCAGTGTATTAAACTACATTTTTGCATGGGCTGCAATCGCTGTTATTCGAAATATTTTATTATCTATTAAACTTTAAAACTCGGGCGTTAAAGGAAGTTTTAATTTTTTTTAGTATAAAAATTCATGGTTTAATCATCATCTCTGCGAATCGTCCTATATGCTTTCATAATATATAATATTTTTAAAGGCTATATGGCTTGTAGCTTGTAACAGGCCAAACACTAATATTTTATGTGACAGCCTAAACAGTTGCACCTGACGAATTTCACCATTTTTCTCTGCGGGGTTTCTAGTGACAATATTGAAGTGTGAATTGCGTTAAGGGAACAGCAAATGTCTGCATACCTATCCGCGCGCTATTCACACTCCATGAGCCTTAGAGAATTTATATGGCGAAGCGCCAAAATGGCAATAAGAATCATTTACGTGTCTTATAATATATGTCGATACATCACATTCACTTCTTCACATGCGAAAGTTTTTATTCGATGTTCGAACCTACCAACTTCTGTCCCAAATTGTTTCTGGAGATCATCCAGAGGACGAACATTATTTTTTATGAACATACTAATACTATATCCTCTTCTCCCTATACAACATTTCATATAACAGTTTCTCTTCTCTTCTCCTCACCATCTCCCACAAATTCACAATATTCGTCCATTCTCTCACAGAATATACTCTCGCAGTTTCTAATCCTTTTCGCGTCTCTCCATCTCATTTTGTTTTGCATCAACTTTGACTTCAATTCTTAGATGATCATCGTCAGTTCGTGAATATCAGATGTGAAAGTTCTGTCGTCAAGGTTTATGCGTCTTTTCATCCATTAGCTGTATCTATAATTGTCTCCCTACTAAATACGAAATTAAATGTTATAGTATAACCGGCCTGTGTTCTTTCTGACTACGGTAATATTGTGTATAAGCAATTTGAAAGGATCACTCTCTCAAACTCTAAAGAGAGCTTCAAAATGCCCTGTATTAGTTTTCATTTTAAATAAAATACGATCACATCTCCCGTGTGTATTAAGAGCAAGCAAAATATTAACAGTTAAATATAGTCGTTTGTACGATAATTGTAACGTAATTGGTAATTGTAATTTAATGAAGCTTTTCGTCTTTATTTAGATGCTAAAAGATGGTTCCTGTCATGAAAAAAATATTTGTACATCTTAATCTTCTTAGATTTCAAAAATCCCAGTTACCGTGTATTCAAAAAGCAAAATTTAACAACCTACAATACATCGTTTCAATTACGGTAGCCCGAAAGTGGAATACACGCTTCCCATATTTAAAACTTTCCTCATTAACATCTTTTAAGAATATTTTCTTTCAAAGGATAATACATCATTTTACAATTAACTCTCTGTAGATTCCCGGTCACTGAAACCTATTCCACATTAAATGTACTTTTCTGGAAAATTGTGGCTTTCTTGCGACGTGTTTGATTTGCGGAACTGAATTTTCATCCACAGGAGCTGACGCGGACTGAAACAAGAAACGACCGTGTGCGGCATAGACAGTAAGCGAGGAAACGCATCACGAAGAGCCGTTACTGCTTATTAGCTTAGTTTTCCATTGTTATTAAGACGCAGCCTGCCTGGGGAGTCTTCCCCGACTAGTTTTCCTCAGGATCAATTGCAGGTTGAGTAGAGTCTTTCTGATTAACAGATCCACAGTCGCTAAGGTTGAATTAGCTGCCGCGTCGCGAGATACGTGGAGCACAATAATATTTTATTCACTTTAAATTGTGTTTTCAATCTCCGTCTATGAATTTTAAAAATATTCAATAAATTTTAGTTACATTTTTGTATCCATTTAACATCGAAGTTATTATTTAGAAATCCTTTACCATTATGTTTGGTTTTCAGTAACTTCTTTTACCACTTATATATTATATTACATTTACATTTGTAGATTACATTACTTTTTTAGAACTAATTTATATTATTGTCGGACATGTGGATGAGCGTAGAGTGGCCTATGACCCGAGCCTGCCATAACAATAAATTTTATTATATATTATTATTATTTATTATTATTATTATTATTATTATTATTATTATTATATTCTCACGTAAGAAAAAGACATACTTTCATACATGGCTGAGCCTCTTGAATGTTTTTTCTATTTTACCTTGGTTGAGCTCCAATTTTAATTCGGCGGAAGAGATTTTTAGCCAGAACCGAAGAAGTTTTTTTTCGCATTTGACGGGTCAACATGGAAATTGTAGTATTTGAGAATCAATTATTACGAGCATGTGCGCCGAAGTTAAAAAAGTTTGAGAGAGCGTTCCTTCAGTGAATGTTAAAGGTAAAAATTTTAAGGGACTGCAGAGTTCGAAGTTACCAGTTACACATTTGGGTGAGCAATATTAATATCGGAGGTGTGTCTTTTTTTCTCGTTTTGTGTGTTCAAGTTGTACAATTTTCTGTCTGATTCGAATCTATACGCCACGTCTGTTTTGACATTTCTATATATACTTCTGATCAACATAAATATTAAAATAATTTATAAGAGAAGTAAAAATTTAAACATAATTAATTGAACTTGTAGGCATATTCCAATGGTGAGTTAATTTAATTTGATATTTCGAATGCTTGGCCTTCATTATTTCTTGAAATATAATACATTTTTGAGGTACATCAAATTTTTCATGAGAGACGATCTTGAATATTATTGGTCTACTGTATCAAGTGCTGCTTAAATGAGATATTATCTTTTGAGTAAATTCAATTATTCATCGCTGTTTTTGCTTGCGCCTAGAATGAAAATTTAAAGATGCTGATTAAAGATTCATATGCTGTTTTCCCGATTACCCCCAACATTGTTTTTTAAATTTATTCTGATTGGAAACCATTGTTAATTTGTTTAAGAAATTAAGATAAATTGGCAACAACTAGATCGATAGTTATAGAGCATGTTACACTTCTGTTCAGAGACAGCCTTGATAAACCAGATTAATTTCTGCTTCAATCCAACTCCCTCGTAACCGAATCTTGATTTATAAACCCAGATGGATTATTCTTTATCCAATGGCCTCACTAGTTTTCCCTCAGCTGGCTGATGAAGATCTACGTTTCCAGAACAGAACTTCGCCGATAAAATACTCTAGAACTGCCGAATATTCCAGATCGAGAAATTCAGACATCGTCGGCGATGAAATCTTTTAACATCAAGAAGAAAAAAATGACATCTTTCAACAAATTGACACGATATACCAGGTGTCTCAGTGAAGATGCTTTATGACATATTGTAACAAAAGTACCTTTTCTTAAATATAATATCATCCTCAACTAAAGAATTAGGATTTGCGAAGTATCAAGCCACGATACATCGATAGCAGTGTCCTCAAACTGCAAAATCTCATGGAATTAACCATTATTAGATTTTACGACCATCCTCTTCTAATCGCACGAATGTGATGCATTAATTATATTAATTGTATATATTATATGTACACTGATTTTAGGATAATTTATTAAATACATTGTGCCTTTACTTGTTGATTTCATGTCACAACTATCAATTGGGACACAACCCACGATGAGACACGTCTGACATTTCATTCCACAGGAAATGGTACCTCTACAGCTATAGGCGCTAGAGCAATATCAGTTCGGAATGGGATCCAGGATAGTTCCATTAATAATGTCACTTGATGTACATACCCAAGCACATGTCATTTAAATACTATTTCATAACATTTATCCAATTATTTAAAAAATTTTTTTTGAGGGTTTTTAATTTTTGGGGGCGGCATAATATTTTAGGTCGCGTTACAAACTATTTACGTCATTATCACTCACTATTATTTTAAGGCAATACTAGCATTTTTAGAACAATTGATAAACACACATTGGATACATTGAGTTTTCCAGTGCCATTTTTAGAAGCAGCCAAATAAAGGTATCTAGTTTTTCGCAGCCATATTTCACAATCTCTATTTTCTGTCGCGCTAAATGAAAGTAGCACAAACCAATACCAATTTTTTAACATTCAACATTAAAGAAATTTAAAAACAATTAATTTGAAGTGCGATAGTTAAGCAGGTTTGCTTAATACTTCTTTTGAGATAGTTAAAATGAAGGGTTGTTTACCATTTCTTTGCGATAGAACGTTTAATAAATGAATGCAGATTACATACATCTTCTATGGTGTACCGGAATCTGGAATATGATCTAGTTGTATGATTCATAAATGAACATGACCACTAGCAGAAATAGAATCAAAAATGGGTCGGCAAATTACATATTTCGGCAGAACATGATTCTCTCAAATGTAATTCATTAGAACAAGACATATTAAAAGTTCGTCTCCAGCTCATTTCAAGATCTTTTATGGTCCTCTCGTTCCTGGGGAAATACACGAAGATTAAGGAAATTGTGGATCTGGTCGACTACTCTATCACGAAATTAAAACAGGTATAAAATAACGGATGAAAGCAAATTCGTTGTTTGTGAACAGCCACATTACATTGAACATTTTTTCAGAAAGTTATAGTTTTCGTAAGAAAATTGAACTTAGGGACTATACGGTGTGATCAATCATAGTGACTGTGGTAAGATTCAGAAATATTTTAAAGGATAAATGAAAATTCTGTAAAATGCACAAGGAAATATTGAGAATTTACAAGTCTTACCGAAGAGAAATAAAGGGGAGGGAATATTGAAGAAAAGTTTATATTGTTTCTTTACAGGAAAGATTTGATTTTAAGAAATGTTTCACAATTATGTCAATGTAAGCAGAGAATATTATGTAAGTAAACTAGGAACAAAGTGTAACGTTAACATGCCTTAGAGTTTGCATTAAGACCTGGGAATTACAACAGTGCTACTATATGTTTTGATAGGAGATCACACTATCAAAATTTGTACCCAACATCCCTCTACCTCTTCTCAAGAACCCTGCAATTCAATTGTGCACTCTCACAATATTATCACATTTTCGTTCATGACTTCTAAAAGGCCTCGATAATGGCACTTTGCCAATTGTTATTCGCCGGACTCCAAAAAAATAAAAATTCTAGCATTTTTATTCTGATAGGTTATTTTAATCCATTTAAGTAATAAGTAATAGATCGAACCTATTTTACTTAACACGTAAGATTATTTTGTAATTTCAAAAAATAAGAAGACTGCTAAACAAATTTTGGATTTATAGATTTTATCGTTAAGAAACATTGCATGTTAAGAACCATTTTAAAACTAGATTAATCAATTTACTGAAGGAAAAAAATTATATATACAAGCGGTACACATCTTATGCTTATTGACAACATACTTACATTAACAATAATGCTATATTTATTATTAATAATGGCGAATCTGTTAACAACTTTTCTGAAAATTTTCGCCTCTCTCGTCGTCTGCTGTTGCAATTTTACAATTTCTCTCTTTAGGATTAACTTCGTCTTCTTCACTTCAATATATTTGCCCTATAAATGTTTATTTAACCTCTTTCAGGTTTTGATGAAACCTCTCTCCATGTTCACAAACTGAAAATGGCCCAGATTATAACGAAAAAAATCCACGGTGGATGTGGAGAAAATGAAAGTTTTGACACTCAGTTACATCCTAAATTCTTCATAGAAAATTAGCATTTTGAGCCAACGTAGATTTGAATCTGTATTTTATTTATTTCCTTAACAATGACGGAGGGTCATTTCTTTCTTCATCACTCATTAAAGTTTCAAATGTTCATCTTTCATCTGAATTTAAATTTGGAGCCAAACAAATTTGCTTGTTTTTACGCTTAACCTCTGACAGGAAAAGAAATTCTTGAACAATTATATTTATAGCAATCACCCTTTTTCTTCAGTACTTCACAAACTTTTAATTATAACAATTTGATGGAGTGGGGGAAAATAATGTTTTCGACGAATACAACCTGTTATTTAATCTTATCTCCGGGAGTTCAAAAATATTTCTGAACATAATCTCCCATTCGTTATAGAATGCAGGGAACTTCGTAATCCTAGTTTGAAGACCCAAAAACTCCAATAACTTTCAAGTCTCCCGCCACACAGAACCCATTAGATTCTTCATATTTTGTTTAAGGCGTTCATTTTTCATTCCATATATAGTTTCCTTAAATGAACAGAGAAGCACTCTGGATGATGCACAATTTTGATTTCCATTATGGAGTTAGAGCAGCATGGACTGCATTTTGAAGAAAGTATGAAACAGAACCCTCATTGATCACTGACAAATCTTATCATTATAAGTTTGAAACTACATAATGAATGATGTTGATTCAAACTGACTCACTTTCGTGGAAATAGTCAAGGATCTTCTCTTTCGAGTACTGTAAAAACTTTGTGCCAAGAGATAGCCATATTTTCCTTTCAACCGTCAACCTAAAATCCCCACTGATTCCTTTGAGAGACCAAACTCTCGCACCAAATCATTACGTTCTTTCTGAATCAGCACTGGGGTCTCTCTCTTCTTTGGCACGTTTTTTGTAACTCCATTTCACTATATTTCGCAGTATCAATAATCTGGAGATGATGGAATGGCAGGTAATGTGGTGGTTTGGTAAAGAAATGTTAGGACCCATGTTATGGAATTGAATTAAATGCCTTATTTTACGTGCGAGACTTGGGCCATCAGACCCGCTCTTCCGTCTGACACTGCAAATTTTGCTACGCTCCTACGTAGCCAAACAAGCAGAGAAATTTTTCGTGGGGAGAAAACAGGCGATTGAATTTAGCTCAGAGGCGTCATTTATTCTTGAGGATCTTGTTATATTCTAGTAAATCTAAATCGGACAGCCGGCTTAACTTCCCCTCCGAAGAAAGGCGTACGAAAGGATTTTCTCGCCCTTCCCAGGCTTCGATCGGGTTTTTCAACCCGACAATTTGGGTTAAACAATGCGAATAAGCTAACAGTTACACCAATCGCCGCGCCCACAGTTTAATGCAGACAAAAAAATTTTTTTTTGTAATTTACGCTGCAACGTTCAATTTGAAAATATTTATCAATCGGTCAATTTGCAGAAACTCGTGAGCCGAGTGAAGAAACAGAATCACATATCAATGGTGTTAGCAACGCCGACAATTTGTCTCCCTGCTTTTAATAAAAAACAACGAATTTTCGCGCCCTACGTACGACAGAGCGCGTGTTAATTGAAATACGAGCAAACCGAAAAGTTTGGCAAAAACTTTCGTATAGAAAAGCTAACATTATATTTGGAATCAAGATGAAAAAACTGATTCATTATCACCCAGTTTCATCAAAAGCGGCAAAATTGTGGCAGCTCTGTGGTGTTAGCCGAAGGCGTCTCCCATTCTATTCTGCCAAATGCCGCAGACAATTTTTGTGCCACCTAAGTCCAACTATTAATAATTTTAAAAATTTTCAAAATTATATATGTTTCCAAAGTAAAAATGTTGATCCAGCAATAAAAATGAGGTTAATTAAGGAGTTCAAAAAATTCGCAAATTATTAACCTTTCCCCGTATGTTACATAGATTTTACTGTAAAATAAATTGATATAATAAATCAATGTAAATTTTAAGATTTTTCAACCTTAGATGTAAGAATTGTAAGATGGTATAAAGAGGTATAAAGCTGATATTCACGGAGATTGTATGTCACTGTAGTTCATCAGTATAACAGTAGACTTCTAGCAACTTATTAGTTAATTATTTATTTACACCTCTGCTTTAGAGATATGCGTGAATAGTTAAAATATAAAATGTAATTAATAACAAAGAAATGTGTTTTAGATTCATATATAAAATAACATTTCACTGAAATAAACCATTTTTCGTCAATGTTGTTGTAAATCACTAGAAAAAACAGTTAATTCCTGAAGTGTGTAATCTCAGTTTAAAGTTCATTTTGCAATAGCTTGAACCAGCGTTCTCACACGTATTGAACCTACAAAATGCTGTTCTATTTTACGGGGCAATAAGCAATCTAGAAAATGCAATTTACAATAAAAAGTCGAAAAAAAGTGTTCGCTAGACCAACTGTGTTCTTTAATATTCGAATCCAGACCTAGATGTTTGTACCTCCCTTTGTAACGCTATGGACACTTCTATTCCGTCACAAATTCTTAATTAAGCTCAAGCGCGTGTAGCGCCAACAAAATCTATTAAACGAACCGACATTTCCGATAGCTTCTCGCTGTTGACGTACCCTCGTTCGAGCGTACGATTTCTTGCCTCAGATGTTATTTGCTATGAGAACGGTTTTGAAAGGTAATTACAATCTCTCAAAGTTTAGTTGAGCATTCAAAAACTTATTGAGAATCTAGTGCAACGTTCCACTTGTGTCTAAAATTTTCCTAAGTAATAAACTTACGATGTGACACCTGATTGCTACCTAAGTTTTGAAAACTTTGTTCTCTGATACCAGAGGACATTTTACAAACCAAATATGGTAATCTCTTGAGATATGTATATTTCTCTAATTTGATTTCAGAAATATATTACATGATATTCAGGAACATTATATCCACTTTTAAAATTATTACTTGTTTATATATGTATAACTTGACCATACTTGAATAACCTCGCATCTAACTAAAAGAATTACTCTTATGTCGCGACAATTATTTTCACTACCCCAGTATTTATCTATATGCACTCACGCTATTTCTCTTCGATAAGTAATAATTTACGAAGAAGGACTATTGATTATCCAATCTTCTGCTATTTTTGGATGTGATGGTTCAATCTTTGTCCTGCTTTTTTCGTTGTTTATTAAAATGCAGAGAAGAGGAGACGCTCATTTGATTTGTGTGACTGATCGGTCAGAAGTGAGTTTATCTGGAAAACTATCTCAAATTATGTTCATTACCTGTTGTCAAAATGAACTTTTTATCGTTTGTTCGGCAATAGTGTGAAACCCTACCTTCCCTCACAGAATATTTTATCACAACAGTCGATGCGATATAAATAGTTTTCACAATTTTAGCAATAATTAGTGCGTTTTTGACCCGTTTAATTTCAAGAATTAAAAATGTTTTGGCTGATTTTTTTTGTAATTACATACTGAAAATTATCCAATCATGCGAATGCCGTACACTTGAATTTCGATCAACAGAATGCCGCGGTAATAGTTTTACTGTAAGTGCCAAAAAGAAGGGCAGTTTACATTACATTTCGAATCCCTTTCCCAATGTGCTAATTTTCTTGGGCATCGAGGCAACAAAGCGGTAAAATTGATTCAGCCACAGGCATACCTATTGCCATAAAACATCGCGATGGGAAGTAGCTAAGATTCGTTTATGACGTAGCGTCGTAAATCTTTCGGCACGGAAGATCGTGGTTTTGAAGTCCCACCTCGGATATGAATGTTAAGCTTATGCGCGTGCGTGTCATGTTGGCCCTCACATCCCCATAAATCATCCATTTTCATCTATTTTCATCCATTTTATTTCATTCTGTGAATTATTCCCCTCCCCCATAATCGTCTGTGTATCCCCAAGGATAGGTTTGACGAGGTACCTCGTTAAGGCAAATTAAACTAGAAAACTGGACGAAATGGACTTCTGGGGCTTCTCAGCGATAAAAATAACTAGAAAAACTGACCGAGATAGTTCTCTGCTGAACAATAATGCCACAAAAAGGGGACGCGGAGGAACGCCATATGAACACCGGGAGAAGGAAATAGCCGAGACAGGGACAACTAAAATGCCAGTTATAGAGACATAGTATTTAGAATTAATATTTTCGACCTATGTGAAAATAGACAGTTTATTAACATAATTTTAAAAGAGGAACACATATTTCCAACCTAAGAACAACACATAAACGTATCTTAATCTAAAATTTACGTTCTTTGCACTATATTTGTAGGGAAAAATAGTATTCAGATTTAGATTAAGTTATATATGTTTTGTTTTAGTTCGTTCATAAATTTTCTGCTTTTAAAAAATAATTTAAAAATAATTTGCATATATTCCCTTTGCACTATTAATCTTATATAATCATCACTACATATGTTACACCCATTACATCTAATAATATTTTCGCAAGAATAGGGATTCCGGTCCGTTGGGGTCCCGCGGCCGCCGGGGGCGGTCTCCCTGGGTCCCTTCATTCCCTTCGGTCCCCCGGGGGGGGTCAGACCACTCGGTTTATTGAGTTGATTTGGATGTCCATTAGTAAATTCCAGGCACGTCAATGCTAAGGCCGTCATTAGCCCAGTAAGTGTAATAATGCGTGCTCTTTCTCTGAAGTGGAGGTGAACTTTCCCAAGGTGGATGGTGAGATTCGGCGCCGACCTTCCTTTCGGCTAGCGGGGAATTCTCAACTGGATATCCTCCCACCAGCGGGCACACCTCTCCAGCCCAAACAATTTCTAAGCTCCGATTCCGGGTTCTCCGAAATGTCTGTAGTATAGTGCATGTTTTGTGTATGTAAAGTAAGTTAACGAGTAGCGGCACGGAAGAGGAGAAGAAAGATTGCGCGCGGGTCCGTCCGCCCGTTTCGGCTTAGGGTATGCTCCGGCGTTCGCCTGGCGATGATCGGAAAGAAAACCACGGAAAACTTACTGATGCAAAGCAGCCGGGCGCTAGAAATTCTCCTCCCCAAAGCGTGGCAGTTTCTCGACCTTAGCTTTCTAGCACGTGTCGAAAATTCCTGCCACCGTCGGTGCACGAACCCTAGGGACCCCCCGGTCAGAGGCACTACTGATGACATCAACTGATTGCCCTGAGCCCACCCTCCCGCCGGAGCGGGCCCGACTGCGACGTCCTCGCTAAGATCGCAGCGGTGCAGTGTCGAGCCGGGACCGCTGTCCACCTTCATGACGAACATTTCGAATCATTAATCGATTATGATCCGAGGTCGCTGCGTCCGCAAGGTGGGATGAAGAACGCGCGGTTGCGATTGCTGTGCAATTGGCCGCGACAAGAAACTTTGCCCGCGCTGGATAGCAGAGCTTGCTAAGGATGAAGAGCCGTACCAGTCTTGTGCCTGATAAGGTCGGATCTCTCTCTT
>BOPP01000231.1:80113-90535 GCA_017312745.1 Gryllus bimaculatus | reverse complement strand
GGTGTGGGGTGGGGCCTGCGGTCGGGGGTGGGCAACGGGGAGGGAGCAGGCAGACGTCGACCCAGACGAAGGCCAAGGGGCAGAGGGAGGGAGACAAGCGCCAAAGGAAACGGAGAGAGATGGTGATGGAGGCTCTGTATAGCAAGGGCGCGGCAGACAGTGCATGGCTAGCAGTAAGCAAGTGAAGGACAGTGTAGGTGTGTGTGTGTGTGAGAGAGTGAGAGAACGAATGAACGAGGGTAAGCGAAAACTAGAGAGTAAGAAAGAATAAGATGAAAGTAAGAGTGGGAATAAAGGAGGGGCTCTTGGAGTTAAGAGTCAAGGAGAATGTGTCTATAATCCTGGAATGTCAGCAAGAGAACGTATGTATGTTTATGTATGTGTGTATGTGAATCAGGGTGAAAATGAAAGAGAGACAATTGTGAAATGTGAGGAGAAACTCAATGTTTGAGAGAAGAAAAGTTAAAATGAATAGTGATGGAATAAGAGAAAAAGGCTGAAAGACGGGACGAGAGAGTGACAAAGAGAAAAGAGAAAAAATGCAGTAGTTCGAAAGATATAAGTTGACAAGGGAAAATATATGATTACAAGGACTAGGCGTGTGACAGCCAGGAAAATAATAGTCGAGCGTGATGTAGAGTAGAATAAAGGAGAGAAAACTAAAGTTGCAAGCTTGATGAAGAACGAGAAAGAACGCATTAGCCGCAGTCTGTCCCAAAGCAGTAGCTAGACAGTAAGCTACAGCAGCCCTGCGAGTAACAATCCAAGTCGGGGAGATCAGCATGCACTAAAACGAAATGCTCGGGAAACGGGTTCGAGTGAGCATGCATTGATGACGGCGGGAAGAAGGCAAGGACGGAGACAGGGGGGCCAATAGGGAACTGCGCAAGCTGCGGAGACGTGATGAGAGAGTAGCTACGTTGACGACCGCCCCGGGTGACGGGCAATGAAACTTACACGCGAGGTCCCGGAAACTTCGGGAGGGCGACGGCGGGTAATAGAATCGACAGGATTGATCTGGAGCAGCTGGGAGAACTTAGGGAGTCGCAACGAGCACGCGAGGAGCAGCAGGAGGACAAGGACTGAGGGAACGGCAGAAAAGTGCGAGAGATGAAAGGAGGGCGTAGCGTAGGCGAAACCGCAGAGGGCGCAGGAGTTAGCGTCAGGGCGGAACGAAACCTGTTAAGGAAGTTGGTACGAGTGAGGGAACGTCTGTGACGGTAGCAAACTCTAGGAGAAGGCAGATAACCTAGGACTGGCGAATCTGGCGAGAAGCGTCTGACAGACGCACAGACAGACGGACACACAGACGGACACACATACGGACAGGCAGACGGACACACAGACGGACTGACGGATACACAGATAGATAGAGGGATAGACAGACGTTTTACCGTCATTCCATTTTTCGGCTTCGAGGGCCAAAAAATAGGATTTTGGCTACAGCGTGCTTTAGAGAATTTTTTTCAAAATTTAGCAACTGGATTTATCCTCTTGCTACGTTTTCCTGAACACGGCTTTATAATAAGTTATGAGCGCATTACATAACTTTCTCTCTACTCCGTAGCGAAAACGTAAAAAGGGCCATGGCAAACTATTAGTTCGGGGTGACGTCAACGGTAAATGGGGGGTTAGTGAAAAGAGGAACGTTTTTGAGATAGGGGACTTGTGGGAAACACGTAGTGTAATAGAATGTGTAACGAATACGGATACGAAAAAATGATACGGATACGAAAAAAGGATACGGATAGGAGAAACCATTTAGAAACGGTTGAATTGTTGATGGTGGTAGTGGCGGCGATGGTAATGATGCGACGGCTGCATTGGAGTTGGTGACGCCGCCATCGATTTCGACGGCGGTACCGTTGAACTGACGAAGAAAAGGAGGCAAATAGGAGCAGGGGGCTGCCGTCCAAATTTCAAAACGCCGGTCCGGAAGGCCGAGATTGTTAAGGCAGTAGTGCCGTACCGATCTCAAACCGAAGGATCACGTGTTCGAACACAGCCTCGGGCATGGTTGTATTGTGTTCATCCTGTCACTCCCTATCACCATTACATGCCATCTTCATAGTTACCATACTGTTAAATGCAATAATGGTCGCTAATGACCTAAATGTTGATGCGACTTGAAATAACGAAAAAATGACAAACTGAAGGTAGCTACCGCTTAGTCGCACTAAAAGCCAGCATTGACGTTCTTTTCTCAGCAACTCTGATCGGGAGATTCTGTATTTCGAGCCCCGACAGTGGCGCATTTTCGGTACTAACTGCAAAGCGATGTCGAAATCAAACGCTATCTAAAGGAACATTCTAGCAGTTGCCTACTCTGGCGGGTAGTTATATTTAGTTTCTCAATCAATGCCTGTGCCGAAATGTCTAACATACGAACCATGGACTGAGCAAGATCTTTCTTTTCTGTTCCTTTCCCATTTAACACATTTACAATTACATACACTACGCTACCACACATGTCAGGAGACCAGTCGGGATCTTAGAGATTTTGGGCGGTGCCCGGCGGGAGGGAGACCTGTAGTGGAAAATCATCCCCAAGGCAACGTGTAGCTCGGTGCCAGATCTCACCGTCCATAGGGAGACGAACAACGCTACCTTCCGAAATCAAACAATCGCTACACTAACGGAATTAATGGCCGTAGCATTTGTCGTGGTAGGCAACAGTTAATCAATGAAACCAAAGTGAACCGGGGATAGAAAAGTGGAGGACTATCTGAGCGAGAAGATGTCGACCGCGGCTGCCCACTGCAGAAGACGCGTGCGGCCGGGTCCAGCGGGGGGAGTGGGCGGCGGGGGCGGCGTCCGCAGCGGCAGCAGCACGGAGAAGGGCACTCGAGCTGCTGCGAGGCGCAACAGGAGGCGAATGCGGCTTTCCCCGGCGCCGCCAAATACGCCTTTGCGCCGCGCCGCGCCTCGCGCCAAATTCCCGGCCCTTGTGCGAGCGAGCAGCCGCTGCTGCCGCCTGCGGCTCCGCGGGCGGGGAGGCGAGGAGGCACGCCGATGGCGTCTTCGCGGAGCAGCTGCCGGCACCCGCCTTCGCTTCGGCTTTTTCTTTTTTTTTCGATTGCTCGTTCTTACGAAGGTACTTCGTGGGAAGAGAACGTTATGGAATCGTGTGCCGGAAAGCGGCGATATTTTCGCTTCTTTGTTATACACTTCTCATTTCTTCAGTTTTGTCTTGTTTCATCTTCTTCATCTTGCCTCTTGCTCCTTGTTCTTTTTTCTATTCTTCTTGCTGTCTTGCTTCTGACTGTCTTCATTTTGTCTCTATTTCTTCCTCTCCTTGACTTTTCTCCATTTTACCTTTTCTTCTTCTTCTTCTTCTTCTTCTTCTTCTTCTTCTTGTCTCTTCCTTATACTTACTTTTGCCTTACGTTCTGCTTCTTTTTCTGCCTCTATTTCTTCTCTATCTTTTTCTTGCCTTACTTTCTGCTTCTTTTTCATCTTGCCTCTATTTCTTGTATATATTTTCCTTGCCTCTTCTTATTGCTTCTTTCTTCTTGAAATTTTTATCTCCTCCTTGTTTTCTTTTACCATTTCCTTCTCGTTCTCGTCTTCTTTTCTTGTTTTACTTCCTGACATCTGTTCTTCTACACATTTATTCTACTTTTCTCTTCGTCAGTTGATTTCCTCCTCTTACAATCGTCTTAATTTTTATTTTCATTTTTAAATTTTCGCTTTCTTGTTTGTTTCTTAATGTTTCTACTTTCTTACTTGTTTAGTTTTCTCTTTACCTCACTTTTTTCTCTTTCTTTATTCTTCGTTTTCAACTACTGATCCTCTCTTCGCTATTTCTTTCTTCTTTTCATAGCTAGATCACCTGATAGAGTTGACTTCGCTAGATGAGGAGATTCTAATTAACGAAAAAGAATAGATATATATTTGCAAATCTCCATTTCTCAAAATAGGGATTGATTTAGTGCCAGTACATTCTGCATTATGTCGCCATTGGTGTTTACACAAGTTGTACAAATTACTTGCATTAAATGAGGATATATATCACAGGTGCATAAGACGCAAGAAAGCAATTTGTTTTTCTGTGCGTTTGCTTTCTTGAAGATATCGACTCTATTGAAAACTTTCTTTCTTCGACGGTCCACCAATCTTTTCGCACTTGATTACACATCTCATAATTTAATTTCATTCTTAGTGTTTTGTTAATGTAACAAATCTTATTTCTGAATTTTGTTACTTACCGAATAACGCATCTAGAAAGTTATTCAGTGTGTGCTTCTGTCTCCTACTTCCTTTTATATCCTTATTGTGAAATTGTCGTCCAACCATGATTTTGCATCGATTTCCTCTGCGCGGAGACAACACTTAACATGTATCGTGATCACTTCTTTTACTTTTGAAGTCTCACTCTAAATTTCTCAGAACTCTTAGTATTACATGATGTCACTACTACCCAAAGATTTTACCCTCGTAGGTCTGCTGAACAAGATGGCTTCCGACCCACATGCCACAGTTGCCTCCTAAATGCTTAAAGGTTTCATTACGCTTTCATCTCACGTCTGTAATTATTCACTTCTTGTAATCACGTTACCACATTTTCCTTCTAAAAGAGCATTTTTCTTCTGATGTAGCGTATCCTTTGAAAATATTTCCTGGTAAGCCAGCCGACACGTGAATAGGGTATTCCGTCTTATTGTGGGAAGTTCATATAAACATTATATCACAGAGTTCGGCATCATGGAATTTGGCAATTTCTCGATATAGTTGTAACAACTCGAAGCCCCGCGAGATTGAAAGAGATACTTCGATTTTTGTGGGTACTTTTTATAAAGTCTTAATGAAAATATTCTAGATTTTCTATTTTCTAGAAATACATTGTTTTATGAAACATTGTCTGGTAAATATAAAATGTAAAAAAGCTTAAACGAATGTCGGAGGAGTCATTGTCGTTAAAATCGCCAATATTTTGTAAATTGAATCAGTTCAATTTTGTCCTCTTTCTACAATTAAAATATTGAAGAAAAAGATTTTTTCCTAATAAAATCTGTCATTGAAAAACAGATCTTCAAATAAGGTCATGTACATTTTTTCTAAAATATCAGTAGTTTGTGCATAACTTTGGGTGAAATGGAGTTTTAAACAGTTTTGTTGAAAATTAGTTCCTAATATTTCTTTAAGATTTCTCCTCGTATGTGTCAAAGAAAGCTACAAAGTAGCACTCTTTTGACGAACTCTGTATTTTCAAAAACTACAAAAAGACACTGGACAAATTTGAAAATAAATATTTTTGCACAACAAATTATATTCTAAAAAATCACCTGTTAAAAAAGTTCATTAACTATTTCTTAACGTTCATTAACGTTTTCTTAAAAATCGCTCAATTTTTTCTTCATTTTTTTCCACGGATAGAGTGATGTGCACTTAAAATAATAATCAGGTCTCATTTCCGTTATTTTCGAAAATTTGTTTTCCAAAGAAGAAATTTGAATTGCTAAGTTGAAATAATGCGAAAAAGTATATGCTGCTTTAGTGCCATTAGTTCACGTTCAACACATCTATCAACACGCTCATCACAAATTAAATTCTCCATTACCCTATTAAGAGGCGACGGTGGAATTACTACTCTGTTGATATCGCGCAAACAGTAAAATATGTGAAACTCACGGGAGCGATCGCAGACTTGTGAAATGCTTAAAATACTTCACAGTCGTGTTCACGCTGCAGAAGCACATCAGTGATTGTGACCGATTCCCAGAGTCGAGCTATCGATTCCTAGCGAATTCATAAAAGCAGTGCTAGACCCTTCGATTATCCGAGTAACCAAGGTAGTAAAAACGGAAAACAGCAAAATTATTAATTTGCATGTGGTTGATGCCGTCAGCGATTCTAGGAATATTGGGACTTTGTCTATTTCTTGGATCATTGGATTCCCTCGATAAGCAGTGAGTGTTTTGACTTAATTTTCGTCATCTCCCTTGTCCTATTCTTTCCCCTCACTTACACACACACACAAACACACGCGTCGGGAAACCAATCGGGAGCTTTGGGCTTGTCCTATGCAGGGTGGAGCCTAGTGAGATACCTGGAGATGGACAAACAGCTAGCCGATATGTATGTCGACGCTGAATGTCACCATTCAGAACAAGACAATCACCGCCACTTCTAAGTCGATCACTACGCTAGCAGGACTAATCACCATTACAGTTGACCTGCTCAGCAACATCAATCAATGAAATAATTATAAACGTTGTCATTGCCAACAATAGTATTTATTACAAGAGCAGCTTTCGATGGCTGAGCCATCATCATCAGTTGTCTGCTGAATGGAAGCCACAAAAACGACTACTAGGTATTATATTTATTTCATTAGAAATGCCAAAGATAACTCACCACAACGCCTATAACATCAATCAAGCCAAAATACATGAAAATCAACTCTATTCAAGGGATAAAGTATTAGGAAATGTAGTGTTGGACAGCACAGTTACATTGAATTACACACACAGTTGAATGGCAGCGGAAACGAAGTACGGCTCGAACTACGTATAACATTGGGAATTAAACGACCCTCTTTACGGACTCGCATGCCGACGTTCACATGACCTACAGACAGATTTAGACCAGTCAATACCCCGATGTGAGAAAAAATCCTCCTCTGCGCTCGTTCGCTCGTAATTGCCTTTTATCGTGCTGCATTCTCTCAGTCGTTCGCGCCTGGAATTCGCTGTGCTTCTGCTAATACACTATATCAAGTCACGTCACCATCTCGTCAATAGTTTGCAAGAAGGGTGGAGCATTGAACATCACCATCACGAAAGAAAATTCGTATATAACGCTGTGGGTCTTGAAAGAAGAATGAGTGGGGGAGAGAGGAGAGAGAGGGAGGGGGAGAGAGAGAGAGAGAGAGAGGGAGAGGGAGAGGGAGAGGGAGAGAGAGATCAGCGGCAACACTACGCAATCATTGATCGTGAGGTCCGAGGACTCGAGTTCCGACGATGGCGAATTTTCGACACTAGGTACATAGCTGGGTCGATGTGAGCGACTCCCCGAGGGGAATCCTAGCGACTGATTGCTCTGAAGGATAATTTTCCATCGTTTCTCCAATCAGTACCAAGTCAATTCCGGAGTAGTAAGTTAACAAACAAGTCACGAACTATGTCCGTTCTTCGCTTCCGTATTCGTTTTCCCTCCTCTCCCACCCTCACCCACCTCACCTCTCACCCACCTCGCCTCTCACCCACGCCCACACTTGCCTTTTCCACACTACAACGATTGTCGGGAGGTTGCCTCGGTAAGGGCGATTCCCCGCTGGGAGAGATATCTGCATGAGGAAACCCTCGCGAGCCAACGTGAAGATCGTACCTCACGTTCCAGCGAAGGGGAACACAATTTTACCCCGTTAAATAACATGCACAAAATCTTTGAGACTAATGACCTACAAACTCGACGCGCTCGGAACCAATAAATACTCGTTCCATTCACTTGAAAGAGAATTTTAAAATTGCCGTCTAGGTATTACCCACTGTCAACTCGGCACTGTATTTCATCACAATGACGACTTGACACTGTGTATTCGCTGATTCCGCCGATTTTAACACCTTTTCCTCACTTTCATTTTGGCATGCATTTTAATGATCGTTGTTTTCTTCACTAGTACCATTGTTCTCAGCAACATCAATGTCACCGCATCCTTCTTCGGGTCTCCCATGATCGGATTGGATGTTTACAAATGATGATGTAAAGTCAGAAATTCTTCCGAGAGAGAGAGAGATAGAGAGAGAGAGAAAGTGAGAGAGAGAAAGTGAAAGAAAGAAAAATGAGACAAAGTGAAAGGAAGAAAAAATAGAGAAGTGTGAAATAGTGACCGAAAAAGAATGAAAATGAAAGTGAGAGGGAAAGAGAGAGAGAGAGAGAGAGAGAGAGAGAGAGAGAGAGAGAGAGGAAATAAACTCTATAATAGGAAAAATATAGGGATGTAGGAACAATATAATGAGGTAAGAGTTGAAGCAATGTGGAGCACAAAAAAGGACATCTTCTCCATAGAACTTGACAGGAATCTCCCATGTATTTTCCGCAAGAAACGACCCTGTAACAAATTTCTGTTTCCAGAGGTAGCACGCTGGCGTCTATACCACGTGTCACGCGTAATTTAACACTACAACAAGCTGCTTACCAATTTTGCATCTTGGAAATACGAGCTCAGAACGAAATCTCCTTTTAAATACGAATACAGTACTCCGAGCGAACATCGAATCTTCAGATCCCTTTGATTGCCCGCGCAGGTGTCGCGCTGTGAACCTGGCATTGGGGGGTCGGTCTGGTTCAGCCAATTTTCGTTGCCCCCGCCTCGTCACCCCGCCGTTGCCTGAGGCGGATCTCCCCACCTCCGCACGCGCATTCAGGGCCGCACGTGCACCCCCTTGCGCCCCCGCGGAATCTAAAATGGCTGCCACGCGCACTAGCGTCGTTATCGCAGGTGATGATTCGTGATCGTCCAAGGGGAATTGTTTACCTTCGGAAGGAGAGAGTAAAAATGTGTATATATTTTTAGAAGCATACGTTTGCGGCAGTATTCCAACATGGATAATGTGGAAGTATTTTCTCCTTACATATCTATCTATCTATCTATCTATCTATCTATCTATCTATCTATCTATCTATCTATCTATCTATATATATATATATATATATATATATATATATATATATTAATAAAATATATGTCTGTATCTGTACTGTATTTGTTTCTATATCTGTTCCTACCGATCTGCCTGTAGCTGGCCTCGTTCAGTGACCCACCCAAAGAAGGGGGAGTTCATGGAGCTTCGCATTGGCACTTCGCCTGCAGCTACTTTCCCTTAATACCACTAAATAGTATAGGAGAATGATGTGCTACCTCACAACTGCCTTAGTTTTGAAAGCTGTGATTGGCTTCGAATTGTTTGTTGCGCATTGCGTATAAACTTTACGGCTTCGTGCATGATTTGGAAATTTCAACTTTTATTTCAGTGACGTAAATGATAAAGAGCGACGTTATTGCTAAATTTACCCACAGAAATGGCCTGTGATGTTATTAATTATATTCAGAAAGAAAAATTCCGCCACCGTTGGCTCCGCCAACGCCATCTTTGTTGCCATGTCAGTGCCGGTTTCATCTCTATCGTCTCCGCCGCCTCTGCTTCCTCGGCCACTCCCTCCCCCACTGCTACTGTCCCCCACCACTATCTCCGCCACCACCATCTCCGCCACCGCCTCCTCTGTAGCATCCATCGCCGCTTGCGTCGCCGCACACTCGGGCGAAATTCCGAAAAGCTGCTCATAAAAAGTAAGACGTTATTGAATTTGAATGAAACATTGTACACAGGGGGTTTGAGTTTGCTGATTGCGATACTGAAGTTGAAATTGTAAATACGAAATGGTCAATTCAATCCTACAAAACAATGAAAAATTGATTTTTAATAAAATATACAATTTTGATAGTAGTTTGGGAACTTAAAAGGAATTAAGTTCAATTTCTAACGAAATTTATTAATACGTTTTTTATTTATGTCATATAAGTACATAAATACAAAAATAATTTGTTTATTCGTAACAGGAGTGTTCAAGATGCTAACAATATTTGCTACAATTAATAGTACTTGTATTTCTGGTGATGAGGATCATAATTTTTTCTCTGTAGTGCTCTTCGTAATCTGGAAATAAATATATTTGATGATATAAATAATCGTAAAAGCACCTTACATTATTTTCAGTGAATTCTTTTTCGCGAACATTCTTGTCGATAGCGTATGCGACTTTCCTTACAAGTGTTCCGTCATTGGTCCAATGGGAATTACTATGAAAGCTATTATCTTATTGTGGTAAATAAAAGGGGTTTGCACAGAATTTGGCATATGGAACCATTTATAACTACTTGAATACTACACCTATGATTTTAATGAATTCCTCTTATATTCCAAAAATTCTAATAGTTTTAGAATTTGTTCCACGCCTCCAATATTGCAGTCAGAGATCGTTTTCTCAATGCAATGCACTGCGTATCTTCTTTACAAGACTGAGCACTTTTTTAAAAGACGTCAACCGCTTTTAAAAAATGAGTAGTGCTCATTCCCGTAAATTTCCTTGTATCTCTTTTAACTGAACCGCTGTTCACGCGAGCGCACCGTGTGATGAATTGAAGAAAGGCGGGTAAAAAAGAAGACCCTTTCCTGACAGTGAAAACAACACATTGAACATTAGTCTCACTAACTCAGTGGTCGAAATCCCGTTAATAATATTACTTTGTGAATTTTGGCCAGCTTTTCTAGATTCCGCCCAATGTCCTCGACCGTCGCCGCCGCCCTTTGTCACTGGCGCCCTGCGCGGTCGCACACGAGGCGCCCTTACGTAAGCATCCGGCGCACGGCGCGCCTTCCCGCCGTCCGCGTGCTAATTAGCTTACGGAGTTGGCGCACG
>BOPP01000231.1:65348-80028 GCA_017312745.1 Gryllus bimaculatus | reverse complement strand
TCTCGCACTCGCTTCGCTTCGCTCTCGCCTTCGCTCTCCGCCCTCCTCTCGCTTCCTCGCACTCCTCGCTCCTCTCGCCCTCCCTCTCGCCCTCCCTCTCGCCCCTCCTCACCTCCCTCTCGCCTCCCTCGCCCTCCCTCTCGCCCTCCTCACCCTCCTCGCGCCTCCCTTCACCCTCCCTTCGCACTTCCCTCTCGCCTCTCGCCCTCCTCGCCCTCTCTCGCCGTCCCTCTCGCTCACGCCTTTTCCCTTGCTCTCACCGTCGTCCGGTCACCGTCGTCTGCATCCCAAAGCACTCATCTTCTCCTTCCCCCTCACCGCACTTGCACTCGCACTCGACCTTGCCTTCGTCCTTTTCTTGTAGTTCTCCTTTCGTCCTCGCGTTTTTGTCCTTCCTCTTTGACATGTATTGTCACACTCATCTTTTGTTCATATATTTTGCCCTAACACTTTCCTAGGGTCTTGTCCGTACTGTCGTCCCGGAGCTCACAATATCCCCTTCCTTTGTCTCCAATCCTACTTTCGCCATCGCACTTGATTTGTACTTGCACTTTTCCTCGTCCACACTCTCGTCATTGTGCTATCCTTCGCTGTTGTCACCGTCATTTTCTCTATCGTGTTTGCTAATGTCTCTATTCTCGTCCTTATTTTCATTCTCGATTTCATCCATTTTTCCATTATTTCAATTTTGTACCTAACTGTTCTACTTTCTTTTTTTAATGTGATACAATCTTTGATTTTTGTTGTGACCTTATTATAATTTATACTTTTGCAGCATACTTTTACAGCATACTTTTACAGACGTACAAACATGTTTTAATAGTATCAAGATCCTGTCATGTTACATTATTTTTATATATTCTCCATGCGTCCATCGTGCACATGGAACGTAATTGATACAACATACAAATTCATGGATATTCATTCCTGTGAATCAAGTATTGATGAATAATCTCTTTGAATGAAATAACTTTATTGATTATACATTTGGTGGTATCATAATGTGACAATTTCCTATGAAGAATTAAACCCCTAACGCTTAGGTTGAATGTGCTCGAAGTGTCGTGTCGCAGAGCTGTTAATTCGTAACTCCCATATTTGTAATCCCCGTGGAAGACAAAAGTTCATTGCTCTGTCGTTTCTGCCTTCTACCTTCGTTCTGTGCTCTGCGGTTATTTACCTGGGGAAGATCTCGTTTTACAAGCTTGCAAGGAGGCAGGACTACTTTCTCCGTGAAGGAACACAACTTACCTCTTAAACGATGTGCCAGCGATTAAAGGATAAACTTTATGACTCAGTATGTGTATATAGTTTGCCGTGAGATGAGCGTGTACACTTGCTAACGATGTGAGATTAACGGGCGCGATAATAGAGCTTACCTTGACCGCCTTTCCAGCTGAATTCAATTCTCTGCTCAAGTTTTGTGTTGTCAGGTAAAAGGGTCAATGCGGAAGAAGAAAGAAAGGATATTTAATTTTTTTAAATTGAAATTTGTGATTCACATTTTTCTTCTTTTATAGTTTTTATTGTTAGTATTAGTTATTATTGTTAGAAAACGTACTTTATTTTTTGAATAATATAAATTTGTGAATCATATTTTTCTTCTTTTATTTTTATTATTGTTAATATTTCTTCTTCTTCTCCTTCTTCTTCTTCTTCTTCTTCTTCTTATTCTTCTTCTTCTTCTTATTATTATTATTACTATTATTATTATTATTATTATTATTCTATAAAGCTTCTAGAGGGCAGCGTACTAGATTCCTGTGGTGTAGTCCCGGGTTGTTCCCGTTTGACGCAAAAAATACTTGTAGCTTTCCTTTAAAATCGCCTATTTCTGTAGCTGTGTGCTGAAGAAAAGTTCAGACAGAGGTTGCTAGTTAAGGTGAGGGGAAAACGATATTCGACACAGGTTTCTCTTGTCCCGAAGAATGGGAAATGAACTAGACCCGGACCTGGGGGATAACATAAGATAGCTGGCAAATACAGACAAACGGCCCAAAACGCGAAATACATTCCCTCATATTACTATCTGTAGACATCTCCTTATATTATTATTATTATTATTATTATTATTATTATTATTATTATTATTATTATTATTATTATTATTATTATTATATTTTTAATCAGTCTCGTCAATCCATTATCGTCGCGTTTGTTATATTGAAAGACTGGGGGAAAAGGATGGTTCTGCGGACAGAGCCAGAAATAGTACGCAGTTTTTGGTTCAGTGTTATGACATTTTGGCTGGCGAATGAGCTTCTCCCACCCGAGACAGCGTGGTGACGGCTCGCGCGGCCGAAATGGGAGTAGAGAGAGAAGAGGGACTGTCTCAAGGACTGGTGCTTCATATGAGGGCGGCCTGCGACCCACAACGCTGGGGGCTCTATCAGATGTTTCAGCAACCTGACGTTTCACTACACGAAATCAGGTCGCAACTCGCCGCTTACACTGGGATTTCGGTATCTTCCACACGGCGTATGTTGACTATGAAAGGGAACGTTTAGACGTACAGCCCCACGGCGTTCGAGTTCTAATTGGGGGAGATGAATAAGAAAGTACCTGGAAAGTGAGAGCGCGCTCGTGTCCTATTAACTAAAGTACTGCTCCGGCAATTGCCTGGAAGTCTACAGGGAAACATCGGAAAAAGCTGATCTGGGTATCCGACTAAGAATTCGATTCCCGCAGGCACGACAAACGTATGTGTTCAATTCATTATTGACTGGATCGGATTAATATACAGGAAGTTTGAAAAATGTCCACAACCGCAGACATGGGCAGCAGTTTTCGTCAATGACTCGTTATATACTTTAATAATAAAAATAATCATAATTATTATTATTATATATTATATTATATTACATTACATTACATTACAATATATTATATTGCATTATATTATATTATATTATATTATATTATATTATATTATATTATATTATATTATATTATATTATAATATAATATAATATAATAATATTTATTATTATTATAGCGCCGTAGCGAACTCGGACCAGAAGATCACGGGTTTGAGTCTCGTCTCGGGCATGGGTGTATTTGTGTTTGTGTGTGTGTCATCCTCTCAGCCCTCACTATCATCATCATTTCATATTCCGTACCCTCCAGGCTTACAACACTGGCAGATCTAAGAGCTGTCATCTAAATGCTGATCACCTGATAAAACAAATTACATGCACCTGCCACCGAGATAATGTTTCTTAGTTCCGGTAAATGCAGGGTGCATGCGCGTGGGGTTCAACTCAGCCTATTCACGAACAATAAAATCGAAGAATTACCTGTTGAATTGATCAATAGCGTGCAAAGCTGAAATGATTCATTTTTTGCCCTTCGGTTTCTAAAATATGATGCTCTTTAACGAAACCTATTACAAAGGTTCTGGACTTCAATTCTGCCCTATCCCTTACAGATATAACCGTACGGGAGCACGACACGCTGTTTGTGCCTACGTTGCATGCGTCTGGACAAATTTTACGAGAAAATGTAGAACGGACAGACTTCTTTTGGGACGTGGTATTCGCCGACAAAACAAACCACCGACGAAATCATTTAACACCAACGCACATGCGGGCTCCTCTGGTCAGCGGTCAACAGAAAGCGAGACCTTTCGCGACAACACGTACGAGAGAGACTAGGGAAAAACATACTTGCCGTTGGAGGGACTCGAACCCGCAACCCCCCCCTTTTTTTTTTCATTCGACCAATTTGAAACGGATGTCAGAGATCATCCTCAACCCAACTACGCAGCACTCGACACAGCACTATAGAGTACACAGCACTCGATACGTCCTACCATGTTTATTCGTCACTCCCACCATTACGCCCGAGGGATACGTCGATCTCCCATCGTCACATGACTCATTCCTCAGTGACCTAGGAAGCCTCCGCCAAATGGGCGAGAACGGGAAAGTGATGATCGGTTGTGAGTTCCCCCAAGACGAGAGTTTCCTATTTTAACTTTCCTATCTATTTTAGAAACATACCGGTAATTCCGAAAAGTACCGACGGAGTCCCAAACACATTGAACAATTTTTTCAGCATACGAGAAAGTTTTGTAATGTCGTAGGAAAAGGGTCATTTTTTCGACAGAAAAACTCAAACTAAAATAATGGATTTTTCTTGCTTCTCTGTCCATTCGCCCGTATATGGCCCCTAAACGGCACACAGCAGTTTCTCCGAAATGGATAATCTGCCATTTATTTGGCCGCGTTTGATGACTGTTGAATTTGAAACGGATATTGTAGTCTTGGAGATACTTTACATTAAACCCTAATTAAAGTTTTGAAAATTTCGTAACAATGACTTCACTTCTTACCTTTTTTGCCCTCGCAGCGCAAGGGTACCTTTATAAAAATGACACAAGGCATAATATCACTGAAACGTAAAAATTATTCACAAAATGAAAATGTTAATGTTTTCCAACAACATTATTGAAATATATATTTTTTCTTAACAAAATATATTCTTCTAATGTTAGAACATATATCTTTAAGTAGTGTCCTGCACATTGTTTTCAATATGAGTAATTTGGGCATACTTTTGATTAGAATGGATAGATTAGAATGTACTCGGCTTCTGACGGCAGGTTTTTTCCCCTCCAGGGGTTTTTTCCTGAGCCGTACCTTATGGTCTCTTTTCCGCGGCTTTGGTGCGAAGGAGAGACCATTTGGGGTGAATACCAGAATTCGAAAGATTAGAACGCGAAAGGATGTAGGTATTGTAATGGCTTAAAGGCCTTCGGCCTAGCCACATAGGATCAAGTAATCTAATTTGTCTGTAATAATTACCTATTAAATAATAAATAAATAATACTTTTGAGTGAAATAGGTTTATAAAAAATACGTAAACATTATCTTCTCCAAAAGGTTCCTTTTTTTCTTTACAATGCATTCCAAAGAGATTAATGTTTCCCTAATAATACAACATATTTTACTTCAACATATACAATTACACTTACACACATACTTACTATATACAATATATACTTTTTAATTAAAACCTATGGAATTTTCTTAACTATGAAGTTGAAGGTTTTCGAACGTCCTACCTCATTACTATCGAAACTAAGGATTTCGTCTTCGCTGTGTTAAATATTAGTTGTTCAACAATTTTATGCACATTTTTCGAAAAATTAGTTTTAAAGGAAATTTAAATTAAATAATAAACATTTTGTTAGGCTCTGAAATGCCTTTTCATATCATATTATATTTTGTTTCCATTGATCGCTTCTGACACATTGTATCGTTTCTCAATATCTAATATGATTGTGCAAATACCCGCAATCATATGCTCAACCTATGCGAATATCCACACATTTATGCAGGTAAATACTGAAGAGATACCGAAATACTATTATTTTCAGACATACTCTATTTTACTATAATAAATTAAAGTTTTGAATACAGTAGTGCGCAGATTGTACTTCTACTCTTGTACGGCACATACAAGTTTTACTGTTCACTAACAAAATAAATCAAATCAAGTATTTTGTGATATAGGAACAACTTTAACACAATAAGTTATTGTTTGTCTTATTATAGCATATTATTTCAAATTAATATCATTGTCATACCTCAAGGCCGAATGGCTGTGAAATACAACAGAAACGGATCTCGAGATTTCTACCACCGACAAAGGAAAGTCCTTCAGAAGTCAAATGTACATATTTCTTCTGTAAGTGATAAAGATGATATTATGACTATAAACGTTTGAAAACCTTATTTTGAACACGTGTTAAAATTAATATTACTATTATTTGTACTATAATTAACAAGAGTTTTTTAAGCTTCACAGAAGAAAATATGAAGTGTAATGTCTTTCTCTTAAAAGCTAAGGTGGTATGATAACATGGTAAAAAGTGACATGGAAGAATGACTAATTTTGTTTAGCTTACAAAGCATGTCCCTGTGGAACATGAAAATTTCGTTTTAAGGCTACAAAACAAATCGTTTCAGAGTTCGGCACGAAGGTAATGGTACAACGTGCTGCAGGTTGCGTCTGCCCGTGATATTTTTAGTAATTAAATGCTAAATATGGGTGATGAGTAGGGGCAGATTTTAATAAACTGGCATTTTTGCTTTTGATTTTAGAACAATGCAGTTTAGTATAGAAATTAATTTTATGTTATGGCGAAAGGAATTGAATCATTTTTGTCATTTTTTGCATTTTTCGTCGATTTCGACTAATAAGTTGTTGTGTACCTCTTCCCGTAATTATGAAAGCATTTTTCGCTGATTACATAGATTTTAATATAATTTTAACGGTACTTGCTACAAATAATATTTACGAGATGCAACAAATGTTCCCGACAGAATTTCTTAATAGCATATTCGATTTCTTTGCACAGAAATTGCATGTCAGCCGCTGTGGGTATGTAATCTAAGGTTCCTGTGATGCCTATCAGCATCGGTTCAGCCGATTTCGTGGTAGCTAAAGACAGAGATTTCCTGATAAGGAACAGTTCAAACCAAAATAACCAAAACTCACCAAAAGAAGGGATCATAGAAGAAGTCTCGATTACATCAGTAACGCATCCAACAACTTGAGTTGTTCATCCTAACTAATTTTTAACGTTATTTTCTTTTCTTTAAGGGCATTTTAAAAACATTTTAAGGGCATTTTACTGATAATTTTTGGTTAGGTCATCAAACTTCGCCCCTTAGTGACGTGTAACACGAATCGGTGATTTAAAAACGGAAAGAACATACGTCTACACAAATGTTGTAGAACTAGTCCTTATTGATTGCTTGGGCGAATCTGTATCTTCAAATATGCATTTATATGATGTACAGAAACTATATTATACCTTGGAGTAGTTTCTGATATAAAATAATTAAGAAATGTGTAAACAAAGCAATTTTCATTTCTTAATTTTTGTACTTATAGAGTAGTATACCATTATAATAAATATATAATGATGTGAATTAACATAATGTGCTGTACGGACATGAAAAAACTGTTACTAAATTAATTTCAGCATCTAGTCATTATCGATTTTTAATTGAATCTCTTGCTATGTCAAAATATTCAGGTAGAAATGGAGATATTAATGCGGGATATATTTTACTGTTTTTTTTAACATAAGTTATTTTCTTTCCGTTGATGGGAAGAACAGCCAAGGCATTAACTTTCTTCAAAGGCAAATATGGACGTGGCATTCTTTTTTCCAACATTAATGAGTACCTGATAAGCCCATCAATATATGTACTCACGTGCTACGAAGTAATCAACATATGTTAGCTGCTTACTTGAAAAGAGTCACACCTGGCACACAATCAGGGTTGGCAGGACGAAGAAGAGAGTTGCTGTTCTTGAAATAGTTCGACTCCAGGTTTTGAAGTTTATGATATCCTCAGTGTCCATTACTATTGTCATGAAGCATTTAGGTCTTTCCTAGCTGATAATATTTGTTCTTGTGTGTGGATCAGAAACAAGTCCTGGACTTCTTTCTCTATTCCAGACAGAATTTTTAGCAATATAACCCATCCTTGAATCTGAACACGTTTCGTGTCTACACAGATCTACAGCGTATGTAATATCAAAAATGATGTATATTTCAACTGTTTTTACAAAAATAGTGGACTTGCTTCCCTTTTAAAATCATCTATTAAATATTCAGTGATTGTTTTGTCCAAAATATTTGATAACAATTTAAAATATATAGCGTGTTTTTGCCTACCTCCGTAGCCTATCTGAGCATTAGCTGGTTGGAGAGTAGCTAGCATTATCTGAGCATTAGCTGAGCATTAGAAGGCTGAGCTTCGAGCTGCGAATCCCGCCCATCCCAGGGGTCACTTTTTTCATGTAGTCCTCATTGTAGAGCCGCCTTACGTGGCTCGCCCTCGCCTACCTCGCCTTAGAAAATAGCAAATTTGTATCTCCCGCATTTTCTGTTTACTGGTGTTTTTTGAGATAGGTGATGAATTAATAGGAAACCATTTGCAGTATTATATTTCATATCCGTCCCAAATACGAGAGAGTATGAGCTGTTGGTCCATCACTGTTTTTCAGAGGTTTACGTATCTAGGGATTTGCCTACGTCTGTGTACGCAAAAGTGGATTATTTTTCTGATTTTCTAAGATTATAATACATTTAACTGGGTTTTTATTGTACCATTGCATAAGTCGCCCCTTTGTCTCCATGTACTATGTACTGTTTGTGTTATTTCACAATATTTAAATAAATCATGTTTCTCTTACCACGTATAATTACTCACAATTTCGCTTTGTGAGGTTTAGATTTTGGGTTGTAAATTAACGAGTAACACGTGATTTAGATAAAATGAACTCGGGAGTACGTGGAAACCATGTTGTTTGAAACCACACTCATGTTACCAACAAAAAAAAAGAACAAAAAAAACACACTTCCTTGTAACAGCGAGTGTAAAACATATATCAGTACAAATAATGAATGTTACAATTGAAATAATGTTAGCTCTGGTTAGGCAGTGCAGTCGCGGTGTTCAGAAAGTAATTTACGACATCTTTCTTTGTCGCTGCCTCATTCTCTTAAGTGGCCGTAATTCATGCAGGCACCCTGCGCATTCATAACTGGAATGGATGGCAACGCCTCGCCCGTAAGCAGCACGTGGTAGCGATTTCGTGAATATTCAACATCGAATGTAGCGAGTAATTTGGAGCGCTAGTGTGTTTCGGCGCGAAGGAGCCTATTCACACCCCACCGGCGATAGAGCATCGTTATTGCGAACTGCAGTGCGGTGTTCCTAGGGTTATTAGCGAATGCTAATTGTCATTACGTGTACTTTTGCGGCCATTATTTTCAGATCACGATGTTATTCCTACTTTTGGCTTCCGGCGTTCACGGCATTTTTATTTTTTGGTTATTATATACTGAACCATGTTACTTTCCTTCTACGTTTGTTATGTTGACGCACGATTTGTCATTTTTCGTGGATGTCTTGCTTGTTTCATTTCTCAAGATCCATGATTTTGTAGCGGTAGTTTTGATCAGATGTATAGATTTTTTCTGTAGTATTTTGATATGTTTATTAATTTAAATAAATATTTTATATTTCATGAAGTTTATTGATTCTACTTGGTGTGACATATTTGTGTCACTCAAATATGTAAATTCAAAATACGGAATTGTGTTTGCAATAGCATTTCACGTCTTAAAAATTGCTCTTTGAGGAAATGTGAATGGCTCTTTCCGCTCCAAGAATACAATTTTCTTAATGTCCTCTGACGTTATTTTCCCTCCGTATTATATTCGTATGTATGATGGTAATTAAAAATGCGTACCGTTCCTTAGTTTGAGGGAAGAGAAGTTTATACGTTTCTTTAAACCCGTTTTCATGAAATTTTGCATAAATCTCTTCATTTATGTTCAATCTAGTGGTTCCTTCCAAATCTTTTGCGTATGTTTGGTTTTGAATGATTTTTCATTTTTAAAATAAGTATTTGTAAGAAGACGCTAGTAAATTAATTTTATTCAAGTAATTTAAGTTTCTTTCCAGAAACATGGCTGCATTTCCACCCTGAGGTGGTTGGTTTCCCTGTAATGGAATCGTTCTCCTGCAAACCATATCAATCGGCTGCCAGAAAATTAATTCATTTGCTTCACTACGGAAATCGTTAGGTTCAGGCTGATGTTTGAATTGACTTTTATTTTGCTCTACTTGATTGAACGTAATTATTGTGTTTAAATAAAAATATCTAGATACTATAAAATTAGATAGCATAATAAGAATAATACATAGCAAAATAATTATATAGCATAGCTTAATAAGTTAGATAAATTTTAATATTATTGTTTGTGAGCACTAAATGCAGTTGGTGAAATAAAATTCAATATAATTGTAACGAAAAATCTATGCAGGCCGTAACTTTCTATATACAGTCTTCAATCAATTCATTTTTTTTAAATAAAATGACAGATTGAAGAAGAAAAAGCGTGCTAAACTAATAAGTAACATTTTAAATACTCAAATAATACAATTATATTAAATAAGTAAATTAATTGTCAGGAAGATTATATTCTTGTACTCGTAATATAGCTTGATGGAGATGTGTCAGCAATCAGAGCACGATCTTTGCTCATTTGTAAAGAATTTAAATAATATTACGTATATGATTATTATTTTGAAGTGTTTTATTCCATGTAATGATTTGAAAATTGCTGATTCAGTACATACACGTTTTGTATGTACTTTGGCACAAGAGTCTCCTGAGACTATGGCCGTACCATGGCGTCCCAACCTGACGACCATGGGTTTGGGATATCTGGTAAGCCCCGTGTACTATCTATTGGACATTTTCTACCTGTGAGAAGCTTTCAACTTGTCAACTATTTATATGAACTGGGACATGCAAGTAAAATACGATTCTTTATTTCTTCCATACTCTTTTGTACGTAATGAAACTTTGAATTTGAAATTTGCTATTTTGAATAAAGGATTATGGACACGGCCTTCTCTTGACCAGGAATCACCTGCGTGTCACAAGCGGAAAAACGCATAACTTTGAAAGACACTTGATATCAGCCAGTGAATTACCTTGTACTGAATAACAGTGCATTTATGCACTGGATAAAGAAGAAATTAGAGATACCACAACAGTGTATGGTTTCCCACATCATCTATAAATTTTAATTTTATAAAATAAGTAGTTGGACGAAAATGAGACGCGTCTTGTTTACAGCATCCATTTTTCTACTCGTGAAAAAAAATTGAAGAAAAATTTACATTGATTTTGAGAAACTATTTTTATAATTGACTTTGATTTCAAGCCCAAATTACATGAAACATACTTGTTTTTGCAATAAACTGTACACGACCAATCGTAAACAACTGAGTTTTTGGAAATGACTCTGATATAAAAATCTCTGTCTTCAATTTTAGTTTTTCGAAATGTTAACTTTATGCAACTTTCAAAAATACGGAGAGTTTGTCGAAAATGTCACAATGAGCACTATATTTTTACCGCCCTTGGATACCTAAAAAGATAAAGTTAAAAAAAATTGTTTCGTATAAGAGAAAAAGTTTTAAATAAATTTAAAATTAGCCATATTTCAAGTAAAATTACACGAAAAGTACTACTCATATTTACGAAAAATTGTACATGACCTTACCTCAAGATTGTCTTCAAGAAACATTTCATTAAAGAAAAATCTCAATCTTCAATATAAAGTACTAGCATATTATAGTATAGCCTGGACGGGCGGACGCGTGAACGGGCGGTCACGTGGGCGGGCGGACGCGTGGACGAGCGGACGCGTGGACGAGCGGACGCGTGGACGGGCGGAGGCGTGGACGGGCGGTCACGTGG
This sequence comes from Gryllus bimaculatus, assembly GCA_017312745.1. NCBI lineage: Eukaryota > Metazoa > Arthropoda > Insecta > Orthoptera > Gryllidae > Gryllus > Gryllus bimaculatus. The sequence goes on along the minus strand of BOPP01000231.1, from coordinate 68,724 downwards.
ACGGGCGGACGCGTGGACGGGCGCACGCGTGAACGCTCTGACGAGCGTGGACGGGGCGGGCACGTGGACGAGCGGACGCGTGGACGGGCAGTCGCGTGGGCAGGCTGACGCGGGGACAGACCGACGCGGGGACGAGCGGACGCGTGGACGAGCGGACGCGTGGACAGGCGGTCACGTGGACGGGCGGACGCGTGGACAGGCGGACGCGTGGACGGGCGGACGCGTGGACGGGCGGACTCGTGAACGGGCGGACTCGTGAACGGGCGGACGCGTGGACGGGCAGACGTCTGGACGGACAGACGCGTGGAAGGGCAGACACGTGGATGGGCAAACGGGCGGGTGATTGGACGGCCTGACAGCCGGACGGGCGGACGTTTTTGCGACAATCGTTTTTTCGGTATACAGGACCCACAAAAATGCATCACCGCGTGTTAGAGAAAATAATTTACTGTACACAGCAACAAGATAAATTCACTTCTTCGTGTGCAGGGCCCTAGAAAGAGAATTATTCTCCCGAAAAGTCAGCGCATGATTACATAAATGTAACAAGTGATGCTACAGAATTATACAGACAGGACTATTCTCGTAGTAAAGTTGATAATTTTCTTGGTGTGAATTGGCTTTAGGCTCGTGCACCATCCTCTTGCCAGCAGCCGCCTATGGCCGCCTAAAGTTTTTTTTTACTTTTTCCCTATTTTCGGTTTCCTTGTAGGAGAAGAGTAAAAACTCGTCCTAAATGGCAATTTTAATTCAAAAATTTCGACCCGTTCGAAGAAAATGGCGTTTAAGTGTTTCTGTAAATGCGAAGTTTGAAGCTCTTTTTCGAAAAACTTCATCGGAAGTGAATTCAAGTACTTTAATTCACAAATACAGCAGTGCTTCCAAATTGCTGGAAATGTACGTATTAACACCGTTAGACATTTAAATAAATACATTTCTGTAATTATCGGAAAAACAAAAGATTACAGCAAAATGAATTCTAAGTTTTCTTAAACAGTGCAATTAGTATTCTCCGTACGAAGTTTGAAGACGAAATTTGCGGCCTTTTTGCGAAAATGGCGCTTGAGCGTTTCTGAAAATGCACATAGTTGAGCTCATTTTCACAGAAAATCGTTTTTTAATACACTTTATATGATATTATTTAAGGGATCTGCCGTATATAAGACTTTTCAAATTAGCGGTGGATTTTTCATTTTGAGGGACAAGAGTTACAAGAAACAAGAGAAAACGTTAAAACCCCACTTTTCCTATCAAAGAACCGGCAAATGTACATTTAAAGTCTTATGATACATCATTGCAGGATGCCTGGAGGTTCCTGGATCATTTTGAGTTATTGTTACGGAGAACGCGGCCTCTGGAACGGAATCCTATCTGCGCGAGAAATAATTTTGTGGGCGCGTTGGGCGCGTTCCTGCCACAAATATCGTGTATTCCGTAGCTTCTGACGCCGAGCACTAACAAGCACTAATCCTTCAGGGAGCGCTCCGGGTTTCGCATTGCATTCCGGTTATTAGCAAGCCTCTCAGCAGTAGTTAAATGCCAGCGGGAGCAGCTTTCTGCAAGCTGATACAGCTACACAAGGAGCCGTGCCTGTAGAAACTGTTGACGTTTAGCGTGTAAACAGGCAAGATCTTCAACAATTGTACACGTACCACCTAAAACCTTATGACTGATATATTCCGAATAGTTTTTTTTTTCATATTTATAGATAGATATTCGATTGCATTTTTTAAAATTAAGATATTAAATGGAAAAAATAATAATTACACTTCGTGGCAGATTATTGTATGATAGTTTGTCATTTTTCTACACAAATTTTTTTATATATCATAATATTTTTTATATTTTGTAGTCAGTTGATCAATTCTTCATTTATTTTAAAGTATTATAGGCCGTAATTGTAAAACCTTCTTATCTTTCTTCTTTTTGAGGGATGTTGTTTACTTTATGTTACATACTGAATTACAGCGAAATCTGAAATACAATGGCTATAGGTTATCAGAATTCAATACAATGACACTGTCTGTTAATAATGCTGTTTCAAATATTTTACTTATTACAATATAGAAAAAATTGACGTCCCCCTATGGGATTACCATTGCTTGATGAGTTTATTTCTTTCGACTGAGAAATGGGGCATTTCTACTCTTAATGCGGCTCGGCAGTGAAAATTCCTAGTATTGAAATGTTGCTAATCTCGATTCGTTGGCACTCTTATTCATCATTCAACTGTGTATAGTAAAGGAGACTCTTAATGCGGTTCGGCAGTGAAAATTACTAGTATTGAAATGTTGCTAATTTCGATTCGTTGGCACTCTCATTCACATTCAACTGTGTATAGAAAAGGAGAAGGAATTCTGGGAAGAAGAAAATGTGCACAAATTATACTCCCCCGCCCATGAATCACTAAGTATGCTTTAAATGATTTTTGACGAAAATAAATCAAACAATACACAGAACTAATGAAACACTTCTCCCAGTTATTCAAGCATTTTGTGTTACATTGACGTGAAACCAACAAATATTATTAATTAATTTGTGACACTTCGGCATAACCTGCTTTGTAATTTTAGTATTAAACTCGCGATGTTTTACTTTATTAAACGCAACGCCGTGAGGTGACACGCCTGTTTCTTGCACTGTGACTGCTCCTGCACTGCATATGCAAGTATCTTAACTCCATTCTTTTGATTCATCGGCCGACTTTTCCTCAGAACCAACATTGTCGCTGTTCCTACAGCGACTCAGATCATGAGTTCTCAGAGTTCGAGTACCGACCCACAGGGGAGTTTTTGTCATTAGCTGTACAGCTAATGCTTTTGTCATTAGCTATACAGTCGAACTCAGCAGCAATCTGGAGACGAATTCAAGGGGCCGCTCTCTCTGGTCCGTGGTTTTCGGAAGTTTCTCCGACCAAAACGCGGCGAATCCGGGAAGAGCACCCTAGCAAACGGAGCAATGTCGCACCCGATCTTTCCGTCCTCTTCTTTGTCTTATCTTCCCTCTTAATTACGCACACGTACACTTACATGCACTTTACTACCACACATGTCGGGAGTTTAGTACTCGTCCCGTCAGGTTGCCCGCCGGTTCCCCGCAGGTGGGAGATACCTGGTGGGGAAAACCCCGTAAGTCGACTGGTAGGTCGAAGCCGGATCTCAGCATCCAGCCGTGGAAGAACACCTCATCCTTCATGCACTACACTTACGGCCTTTTTGGTCGACGCGCACGGAATCACCAATCAATCATTCAATCAAAAGAAGAAATGTCGATTGATTTTAAAGGAAATTGACCTCATAATTACAAGTGAACTACAGAAGAAAATTAAATGAGTGATATAAAACGTACACGCTGCTTGCTTGCTGCCGTCCGCGGT
>BOPP01000231.1:54627-64827 GCA_017312745.1 Gryllus bimaculatus | reverse complement strand
CGTCGCGTGCCGGCTTGGCTGCGGGCGGGCGGGGAACGGCAGTCGCGTGGCGGTCGAAGCGGGGTATTGGACGGCGGTCTTTGTCTGCAACGGATGTCTTAATGAAGTTGCGCTATTCAATTAAGTATCAATGCAATATCCTTTGATGCAACGAATGCTAATTTATTACAAACTAAAGGTTGAAATAATAATGGTAGATTTATGCAGACTGTATCTATAACAATTTCTTGCGACCACGAGATTGAATCGCAGTGTAGGTCAAATGATGAAAGATAGAAATGTGAAGTTTGTGACGTATTATTACTTCAGGTTAAAACGAAATGCTGACAAAAAAAAAGATTTTATGGAATCTGAATGGAAGGATCTGAATGATCTGATTTTATGAAATCTGAAGAATGGATCTGTAAGCAAAAAAAAGCATTAAAAATTAAAAACCGACCGAGTTGTTGCGAAATGTGGTATTGTGATGAATATGACGGTACAACTAGGTAGTTTTCGGGGTGCTCATTCGGTTTCGCATTTTGAGGAAGGTATTCGGTAAGGTGGCTTCTTTCAAGTTTGTATAGGAATTCGACACAGCGCGCGCCCGCCATAATCTGCGGAAGCAGAAAAATTAAAAAAACCCTGGTCCCGACGCTCTCTAAGGGTGTATTGCCGATGAGAGAAAAGCTCAAGGAGCTGATTTGTAAACGTTCTGTCAGGTTCAACTAATTCCTTTAGATATTCATACAATACAGATTAGTTACATAGAACATTCGTCGTAGTACAAAATTATTTTGTAAAATCAAATATGTTTGGAAAGGATCTAATAAACTGATGGGGAGGGTAAACCTGAAAACAACACCGAGCTCCCATTTACTGAGAATCAAAAAAGCCCGTACGCATGGGCTGGGTACGGGCTGGGCGTGGGTTGCTCTGTTGGATTCCTAAAACGAAGTGAGCCTGAACGCCTATAACAAAAATGAGAAAAAGTAAATCCGATTCCTTCAGGCGACGGAGCAATCACTGACTATAGTAGCGAATCATCTAAAAATCAATTCTCGATCTTCTATAGGAGGGCGACTCCCAGTTATCAGGGCAACGCGTTACTGAGAACAGTAAAGGAAGTTTTGAATTGAAAAAAAATCTTGAATTTAGTATTAAAACATAAATTTTGTTCCAAATTTGTGCATAAAATATATATAATTATTAATATCGGAGTTTGATTTTGTCCCGTTATTTTTCACGAATTATATCTGTTTACAACAAAAGGTCGCTCAATAAATTTACATTAAAAATCAAAATGCCTCGTAATCTCGTAAGTGTAGAGGATGTTATAACTATTCAGGGAGGTCGTTCCACCCTGGAAAACGAGATCCGGCTCCAACCTTCACTACGGTTGCGGAGTTTCCCCTCCAGGTATTTCATCCAGCTTGGCAACGCCCCATTAGAGACAAGCTCTAATCTTCGGACTGGCCAATCGATTGTTTGAGTGATTGTTTAGTGATTCCGGGCACCTCAACTATCAGGGTCATTAGTGCCGTAAGTGTAATGCACGTTTTTGCTCGGGAGATGGCGAGATCCCGCGTCGGACTACCGTCGGTTAGCAGGAGTTTTCCTCAGCAAGGTATCTCCCATCAGCGAGTCACCATCTCGGCCAGGACAAGCTCTTAGCTCCTGTCGGGTCTCCCGGCATATGTGGTAGTGTAGTGCATGTTAGTGTAAGTATGAGTGTGAAAGGGGTAAGGATAGGACACGGAAGAAAAATCTGAGATCGCGCACGGTCTCTGGCCCGTTTGTTATGGTACTGCCCCGGCATTGGCCTGGCGTTGATCGGAGAAACCACGGAAAACTACTGATCAGAGCAGCCGGCAGCTAGAATTCTCCAGACAGCAACTGAAATCAACCTAGCTGACAAGTAATGTCGAAAATCCTGCCACCGCTGGGACTCGAACCTAGGACCTCCCGGTCAGAGGGATTGCAGTGGAATCAGTTGATGCCCTGAGCCATCTTCCTGTTAACCACGCGATATATGTGAGCAGGGCAAAAAGGAATAAGAGCGAATGGAGAACGGCGAACGTGCAGAGGAAGCGCAAGGGTGGAGAACAATAGTCAAGGAAACTTGAAGGCAGGAGGAAATTCATAAACTGCAAATGGCGCTATGGTAGAGAGAGCGCAGGGACAACGGCAAGGACGGGGATTTTAAGGACGCCGAGCAGGCGATTGGCGGAGGTGGTGGTGGTGGTGGGGGGCGAGAAGGAAGGTGGGGGACGAGCAGCGAAAGCAACGAGGATGCGGACCCAGACTGCGGGTGGAGGAAGGAAGGAGATTCACTCTGAAGGGACCCACGGAGCCACGGGCACACGGAGAACGGAGCGCCGGGGGGTGGAAGGGGGGCGCGGTGGTAGAGGGGGAGGGGCAGGAAGCGAAGGGACGCTGAGGCGGACGCGCGCGTAAACAGAAGGCCCCTTCTGCACTCGCCGACAAGCGACGGCGCACGACGCAAACTAATCAAGCGCGAGGCCCGAGTACGGGCTTCTGTTTCGGCGAGTTTTGTTTTCGCCCGGCCGCGCGCCGCCGCCGCCGGGAGGAATGGCGCGAAGGGCGTGGGGGCGGGGGAAGGAGGACGGGCGGCGGGGCGGATGTCGGATGCCTCGGGGCCGCGTCTCCTCAGCCGCCTACAGCTCTCTGCGGCTCGCGCGCTCTCTCGCGGCGTCGACGCGACGGCCCGGGACGCGCTGGCGAGAGTCTATCGGCGTTGCTCGCCCCTCCACTCGCCCTGCTCTCTCATCTCCGCCCTTCGCTCGCCTCGCTCCTCTCGTCCCGCTCCGCTTGCCCAACCACTCCCCTTGCTCGCGTTTTGCTCGGTGCACCGACCCGCCTATTCTACGCTCTCCCGCAACCGTCTCGTCCACCGCGCCCGCCCCGTCACGCTGTGCCCCTCCCGTCACGCACGTCACGTCCTTTCCTATTCCAGCCCATTACACCCTACCACTTACAGAACCACCAACTCCACCAAACCACACACACCAACACGCATCCCAACCAATCGCCTCCTACCCAACCCCCTACGCCGCCGCCACGCCGCACGCCCACGCCACGTCCCGCCACGCCCGCGCACGTCCGCCACGCCACCCCCAGTCCACGCACCGATGGCAACGAAGAGACCGGGATTCAAAGCGACACGGATTCCATCACCTACGCGGAGAGTCAGTCAGAGGGGCGCACCACCCATCACGCTCCCGTCTCGTCTTTCGTACCTCAACCCTCACACCGGTGCGTTACCACACCAACCACACCGCACACCCCACCCACCACTACACCCCACCACACCCACCCACCACACCTCACGCACCCAACCAATCGCCGCACTACCCATTCTCGCCAGGCCCCGCACGCCCGGCATCGTAGCTCTCTTGCCGCGGCGCTCACTCTCAGCGCCCGTGGGGAAGCTGCTTCGACCAAGGAGGGCCGCAAGTTCGTCGCTGCTTGGAAATCGAGCGTAGAGTCGGTTTTGTACTGAAAAATGGGTTTGCAAGGTGCCCAACGTTCAGAAGTCGTTGTCTTACATTTACATTTAAATTTATTGTAAGACTGCAATTTGGGTATGACCCGGTGGTAGTTAAGTGACAATAATTGCAAAAATTACTACAATTTACATAATAATTATAATAATAATAGTAATAATAATAATAATAATAATAATAATAATAATAACAATAATAAAATAAGAGGAGTACAGTACAATACAATACAAGACGAAAAGCAGCATTGAAAAGTGCATTGATCGCGTTCACCGCACTTCCCTTCCCTGCACTACACTACACTACACTCTTTTGCTTTGAATTATACTGACCAGTACTTCACTATACAGCACTTACTCATTTAATATTTGTTACTTTCATCTTGTTCTAACTTGTTTCTAAAACTTCGGACACTGAGACACTGAGAGGAAAAGCTTTGAAAACTGCTGTGGGTAAACTGTTCCAATCTTTAATTGTTCTGTTACAAAAGGAAAATTTCTCTCGTAAATGTGGTGCACGTTTTTTCTTCGGCAGGTGGCCATGATTTTGCCCCGATGGGTGCCGAGATTGCGACCTACCGTCGGCTAGCAGGTTTTTCCCCAACCTGGTATCTCCCACCAGCCTGGTATTTGGCACCGCTCCAGCCGGGACTAGCTCCGGTCTCTCGGCATGTGTGGTACTGTAGTGCATGTAAGTGTAAGTAAGGAGTAGGATATGACAAGGAATGAAAAGGAGAAATGTTCGCGCGGACCCGTTTGGTAAGGTACTGCTCGGTATTTATCGGCGAAACCACGAAAAACTACCGATCAGAGCAGCTCTCTTTCTCCTCCAGACAGCGAATGAATTCGACCTCGATTTGTTGCTAGTGTCGAATATCCTGCCATCGTCGAAACTCTAACCACAGGACCTACTGGTCAGAAGCACTGTAAAGACACAAATTTCTTATCACAGGTCTAAATACCATTAGGCATCTATTTAACAAAAATTGTGAATCAATATATCACGTGTAATTTAGATTTTTTACTCACGACCACTGAAAGGACGCAATAACAATGAAATTTAAGCAGGAAGATTTGAAGGGAGTTTTTTACTATGCGATTTATTAAAACGATGAGGTACAAAAATGTATTTATAATAGTTTTATTTTTGATTGAATATTTGATTGTAGGTTTGATTGTATGCTTCTTAGTGATTTATTTCAATAATTGTAATTAACTGCTCTCGAATCATGCCCAATCGCAGTTTAAATAAATATAATCTAAACCTATCCTGCAACAGCGTTTCCAATAGTTCTAGGTATTGTTTTGGAGTTTACTTCTTGGAAACGGCTAAAATGTTTTCTGTACCTGTGGCTTATATTTTTCATTGTGGTAGTCTTTACCTTTAATTCTATTAATTCATCTTTATTTTTATGCTGCTCAGTTTTCCTCTCATTCTCTTCCCTTTTCTCTACTTCCTCGATGATTTACATTAATTCTTTGATTTTTATTCCAGAGCATTTCAGTAGCTTTTACTATGATTCATGAACTATTTCTCACTTTCAATATCGATCTAGATGTATGGAAGCTTATGGAACCTTCCAGTAGATAAATAAATAGACACAGAGCTGTATACAAGATTTGATTTCTGGCGGAACGCTTCGGAACTATATTACGTCCTAATTGGTTGATTCGTCACAATATTATACACAGAATTTAACAATATATGAGAGACAGCAAGTTAAATTTTAGGAGTTGAGTTCGAATCTTGGAGCGGAAAAAATTGCTGGTTGAAAACATTTTTGCAGGTTTAGTTAGTAGTATATTTCAGAGAAGCAGTTAGAAATAATGCCTGAAACTACGTGATTTTGATGCTCCACTAGTTAGAATACTTTTTTCATTCCGGTTCATATTTCTATGCAACAATACATAACCTACAACGATACATAACCTTTCTTGTTTCCGACATCTGGCCAAAGATTCCCCACATGGTACTTTGCTAGAAGTCGTTACTAACTAATCACCCCATGAACAAATATTGATGCTACTTTCGGAACCCTCTCGATAGAGTTAATCTGGCTACCCCTCCAGGATCCAAACACACTGCTGTGTATTCTGGAACCGGCCGCACAATAGAGGATTGTACTAATTCTTTTGATTTACTTCGTCTCTTCCATAACACTCGAATTCTAAAATGTAAAGATTTCCATGCCTTGACAACAATAGTGATGTCGTACTCCCCATCCTAGTTGTTCATTAATTATAACTTGTAGATATTTAAAACTGCTTGTTACTTCTGGGATTACCTTACTTCCCAGCAAATACTTGGCTGACCCTTCATTTCTTCCGTGCGTGAGATGGCTGATTTACTCGATTTATAATTTTTGAAAATTTATTTAAGGTCGATTTTAAACAATCAATTCATCTTTATCAATTTGCGTTCATTCTTGCAGACGTGGCTAGTCGCGCTGACGTTTTTCCTGATCTCCAAGTTTTCAATATTTTTATATACAAGGCAGTCATTTGCAAAAAGTTAATTTTTTGAGCCTATTATTTCAACTATGTCATTTACATACACCAAATATTGTAACAACCCACGTACACTCCCCTGCAGAACCCCATACCCAACATTATACAAACTCTTGTATTCAAGCTATTTCCCTCACTCACCCCCTTGTACCAATTTTCCTTTAGATCTTGAAGTATTAGATAACATTATGAATGATTTTGTTTTGCGATGATTAAAAAATTGATTTATGTGATAACTTTATATTAAACACAAAGGGAAACAAGTAAGTGTATTATATTACTGCGTGTTTGACATGTTTTAAATCGCTACAAGGCTTTCGAATCGTTGCATGTGTGAGTATAAAAAAGCATTTTATACATTCTATTTATATCATTACCGCCCATTGCTGCTGCGATGCAGTCAACAGTAGGCGCACCATATTCCCAATTTAACTTCAAAGGCATTTATTATAAATGTATGAATCGTTAGTACCGATTTTTGCATATACAACGGCATTGTTTAAGTTTCCAAACAACAACAAAATGTATTCTATGTTGGCTCGTGGCGCTAATGGAAATAATAAATGCTGTCGATTGTCCATGCGTATTTCAAACCAATTATTTATTATTTAAATTCTAACAAAATTACCAGAATATCCATTAATATAATTCTTCGATGAATGATTTATCATGAATACGGAATTCCTGCAATGACAAAAATACAGTACAATCAATAACTACCAAGAACTTGCACATCGAAGTATTATGCTTTAAAATGATATATTTCAATAAATACTTTCCGAATAATTTTATTAAAATATAATATTTTCGTTCTCATGGCTCTCTAATTTAAACAGGTTGTTTCACAAATACACTTTTTAGTTCGTGTTTCAAATTGCTTTACTTTTTATTATTTTTATTTATTTTGAAAGTTATTTTCATATTTCTCTTATTTTTGATTTCACATGTTTGTTTGCTATTATACTAGTACATTAACTCCACTCTCCAATAACTTACTGTGTTTGAGAAAGAGAAACAATAGATAATTTACTACAAAATACTTTTATTGACGCTCTATACAATGTTACTGAATAGAAGAAAATTACTAACGGACAGGTACTTGCGTATTTAAAAAAAAAGAAAAACAATAATTTCTTTTGTCATTACTATTTGTTGTGACCAAGAATGTCACATAACTAATAATAACTGATTAAATAATTTTCTTCTTGAGAAGGTAATACGGAAATTTAGAGTTAAATAGTATGAAAGAGCTCTCATGAACACTGAATATTAGTCATTATGTAACGAGTACAATTCTTTACATTAATCACTATTAGAAAGATTACTCACTCTATGATTTGCAGGAGAATTTATGAAACTTTTTACCGATTGCAATAGTGAAATGGCTTCCACTCCCTTCCGAAGACACATTTTCACAAATATCGTAATTCATACTGTACTAGCAGAGTCCAGCAGTAGTTATCCTCCGCTCTTGCTCCCTCTCCCCTCTAACTTTCCCTCTCATTCTCCAAACCCTCTTTTCCCTCTCTTTCTCCCTCCCCTCTTTCCCCCTCTTTGCCCTCTTTCTCTTTTGCCATCTCCTTCTCTCTTTCTCTTTATTCCTTTTCGTTTCCCTTTCTCTCTTTTCTTTTTCCTTTCCCAACCTCTCTTTTGCCCCTTTCGTCCTCTCCCCCGCCTCTCTCTCCTTCTCTCTCTCTCTCTCTCTCTCTCTCTCTCTCTCTCTCTCTGTGTCATTTTTCTCCTCTAGTAGGTAGTCGATACACGGTTTTAAGTGCTACGTAAAACCTGTTTTTCTGCATAACTTTTTCTATGCAATTTGGGACTGGTATTCTGAGCATCAAAAATGAACTTCAAGTTAAATTTAACAAATATTTCATTTGGTATGTATAATTCAAAAAAATGAGCATGACTGTAACAAGAACTGTACTTAACGTTTCGAGTCTCTGACTCCTTTTTCGATTCTTCGATCCTTTGAACAAATGCTGAGATGTTGCCTTGTTTTGCTTGTGGTCGTAAATGTAACTTTACTTACTTCTCTTTCAATGCATGTTGAGTTTATTGAGAAATGAATTTACGCCAATAATAGTTCTCCATGTTGTTGCGGCAGTAAATAGCTTCCTTTACGTAGGGCAAGATAAGGCATAATTTTATTTTCATTGTTCTTTTTCTCAATATTTCTCGCCAAAAATGCTCATTTCCACCTTTAGTCATCATTTAACTTAATATCTATGCGGAAGCCCTGCCGCTCGTCGTCGGTGCGCTTGAAGAATGGTGTGTGGGTAGGGGCGCAGCACTGAAGGAGATAGCCACAGGCCATCAGCTCCGTACCCTAAAGGCCCATTCACAATGCAAACGTAAACATAAGCATAGCGCCTAGACATAAACATTAACATAAGTGATAGACTGAAGTATTAACAAAAACATAGCATAAGCATAAACATAAGCAAAATAAGAGTTTTTATTGGCTGTAAGACATTTTATATTGTTCCGCTGTTTTAATATCAGCAAATGCGTTGTGTATTATTTGTCATTTTCTATTACGGATTACCAGCTGAATTTAGAGGTACACTTTTCACTTTGTACGGCCAGGTCCTGTACTGCGCTGTATTTAACTGTAATCTGGGAACCTCCGAAAGTGTCGAAATCTCTCCCTGGTAACATTGCGCTGTGTAGATGCTATTACTGAAGAAATTTAATTATTACTCATTTTATTTTAAAGTACAAGAAATCGTGCTGGACACTATCTATCTCTTCCAAATTATTCATTGTACTTTAAGCATTTTCCATAATAAATCTCAAAGAGATTAGTTTTGATATTTAAACATTTACCATTCTTCCTTGTAGGCTCGGCACTGTGCCTGATAAGATTTCTTAATATTATAAAGCATTTATTAATAGAGGTACATAGATTCTTGCTGCTAAATAACACAAAATATCAAATAATCTTTTTATATTCTTCATGTCTTCCGGGCTGATGGGCCGTGGTTCAATTGGCTTTGAACTGCCAAACGTTTCGCCCATGACTGCGGTGGGCATCATCAGTAGCTACAACCAACCGCGGCCTATTAATGGAGCGGCCGAGACTACGCGGCGTTAGTCGCCAGTCAGCCACCGTCCCGGACATTTCGCCACTGATGATGCCCACCGCAGTCGTGGGCGAAACGTTAGGCAGTTCAAAGCCAATTGGACCACGGCCCATCAGTCCGGACGGCATGAAGAATATTGACTCAGGCCGTGAAAGCATTCAATGCTGTATAATCTATTTATGTCTAATTCAAAAGTGTGTACATACCTGGCATCCCTTCAAGAAATGGTACAGCCGAACGTGCTAACACTGTAACTGATGTTTAGACGTATTTCATTGTTTCGGACTTCTACGCGTCGGACCTCGAGAATCCGTCTTAAATGGCATATACGCACCGTGTACAAGTTTTGCATGGGAAGACGTTCGAAATACTCTCAATACGCAAGGGATAATTTTTTTTTCACAAATTATGACAAAACAATCCAGGAAAATCTGTTGGTGGAATGAATCTGGATAGGGAATTTCTTTCATTTTAATTTTTCTTTCTTTCTTTTCTCTTCTTATTTTTACTGTTTTCCTATTTCCTCATCTTTTTACTTCTTTCTCTTTTTTGTATTCATCATTTCATGTTGTTCTTCTTTTCTTTCACCTCGTCCTTCTTAACCTTCTTAAACGTATTACATATTTCTTTACGTTTATTTTTATTAGTACGTTTCGTAAAGTATCAATACACTAAACGAAACTCACAACAAAAAGCGCGGTCTCACTGCACACTGATTCGTATCCTAATTCAATGAGATAAAGATACTGAAAAGCGATAATTTTTTTTTGAGAATCATTGCTCTAATCGGTTTACAACAACTGCACATTGAAGGGCTCTTGAATTTAATTTAATGAGAGGAATAATTCTTTGAGAGACCTCCTTAAAAAGTTTCGGAAATAATACTAGAAAAATAAAAAATATAAATTTAAAAGCGCTATATATTTAGGATCATTACTCTAATTGGTATACATCAGCTACAGTTTATAAAAGCTTTCGGCTTTAATTTCATGAATGGAATTGCTGTTCTAATGATCTCATTAGCTAAAAATCAGTTAGAAACAATAGAAGAAAAAGGGATTTATATATATATATATATATATATATATATATATATATATATAT
>BOPP01000231.1:19569-54602 GCA_017312745.1 Gryllus bimaculatus | reverse complement strand
TAAAGGTCTGCGGTCTTCCTCTCTTCTGTCTTTTCTGTCGGCCACCAATTTTCAGCGGACTCGTTTTGGCCATCTTTTTTCTTCATTCGCAGTAACATGACCGTACCAGACGATTTGTTTTTTACTCTATTTTCGGTCAAGGCATAGATTTCTTGACATCCATTTGATTTCTTATTATCGTCGGTTCCTGATTCCGTCACGCCTCGCTCATAACAGCAGCTTTTCTACGCCACGTAGTCCATTTCAGGGCCAGCCAGCTTCCCTTTTTGTTCTGTTGTTTCAGTCTCCCAGACTTCGGAACCGTATGTTGTAACACTCGTAACTAGCGCAGGCAGTAAAGACGTCTTTTATTAGTGTTAGTGATGGTTTTGCTTCCATACATTCGTGTTTTATACTTCGTGTCACGTTTCTCCCGCAAAGGGCCTTATTCGTCTCCTCAATTCGTCATGGCTAAATTTCCCTTTATTGTTAAAAAGTACACCAAGGTATGTATATTGGTTTACCCTTTCATTTTTCCTCCATTTTCCACAAGAAGGATCTTCTATTTCAGTTTTACCAACTGCCAGGTATTCAGATGCTGTCCATATTAATAATTTAGTCCCTGCTTTTTAAAAAAGTGTCAGTGAGTTTATACGGATCCATGAAACTCAAACCGCATCAGCATTCTTCTTGCCAATTACTTACCGGGTCATCGGCAAATATAAACGTAAACAATTTATCCTCTCCGATTTCGCATTCCCATTACTCTGCATTGTTTCTCCCACTGCTACAAAATTTGATGCAGATATATTTTAAAACAGTGTTGGCAGAAAGACAGCAACCCTGTCTGCAGACCTTTGCCTGGACTGGGAATGGATCCGAGAGCTTGCTGTAGATTCTTAATCTGAGAGGTGTTATTTCTTATATAGATGTCGTGTGGCTTCCAATTAAGTTTTCACTGATTTGAAGTCCATCCATTTCTTTCCATACTCTAGCAACCGGTACATTTGTCATTACGCCTTCTAAAAGATCAATGAAACCAGATGAACTTGCCCTAACTTCTCCTTAGTTCTGCTTTTCTATAAGTTGTATTTTAAATGTAAATATATTGTCTATGACCGACCTGCCAGGCAGCTAAAACACATATGTTCCTCTCCTATTTTTCCTTTACTCTTCTTCTATTTTATTTCGTATTATTTTGGCTCTACAGGTCTACCGATAAGATCCCAATAACTGCTATCCTCTGAATTTTGTTTTCATTGTCTCTAGATCCTTTCTGGATTAGATTGGTTGTTAGGTAAGACGTTTCGCCACTCCTGAGGAGGATTTTTCTCCATTCATGCACCTTGAAAAACATGTGTTTTGAGCATTTGGTTGCCAGTTTATAGGGACCATATTTCAGTAATCCTGCCGTATATCTCCCGGACCAGTACCTTATTGGATTGTCATGTCTTAAGTGCGTTTTCAAAATCTTGAATTTCAGATATACCTTTGCTCAAAATTTTTCTTCCTTGTGTGTTTGAAGTTTTTGTTTTCTAGAAAGCAGTCTTTCGAAATACAACTTTCCATTTATTGATTCCAATGTGTGATAATTGCGATATTGTTCTTTCTCATTCGATTTAATAGAATTAATTACTTTCCAGGCTTCTGAAGCTCCAGTGCTCCACCTATGGAATGTGTTCAATATAATCGCATTTTATCCAGCCATAATTTATTCTTCCTTGATAATACTGCTTGTTTTACTTCTCTACTTTAATTGCTTTTGTACTGCTAATCTAGTTTCGGTTCTTTTGTCGCGTAAGCCACCTTTAAATTACAGTTTTCTTTTCCTCCTTAATCTTTTTCGTCTAGACTTGTGGTCCCACCCCTAATACTGTTTTTGCGTTTTAATTTACCAAGTACCTAAGCCTCCTCCCTGCGGCTTGGTGAATACACCTCTTTTATGTTTCATAGTCTCTTTTTCTATTGAGCCTGTGTTTAACCAAAGGTTTAGTTTCAAGCCTTTTCTGTAGAGATATTGCTGTAACGTTCATCGAAACGACTGCCTGAATTTTGTTTGGTAGGTTTCATGACAAATCCCTCCTTATTTTCTGTATCTGTGCTATTCAAGTAAATGGTATGAATATTTTAGCAAATTACCAAACAGCTGGTCGCTACATTGGGAATCCCCGTTTCACTCTAACATCTTGGACTTTGAGTGAAAGTTTTTTGACTTTAGTTTACACAGAGGATCTATTATAGATTTGTTAGTTTTTTTGTATGTTGGTTTTACCAGCGATATAACTTATGAATATCTTTATGTTGAAGAAAGTGCTTATTTAATTTTCATTTCATACTCTTCACAAATATTGATAAGTCTTTTTCCATTGTCTTGCCAAGTTTCCTCACCATGTTTGACCCACCAAGTATTGTTAAATTTCTCTTCCAACTCTGCCTGTTAAAGCTCCTGCAAATATTATTTATATGTGACTTTGGCGAATTCCGTCAAGGGTTTCTTTGACTGACATTTCAAAATCATCTTTCATTAAGCCATGGGCGCATCATCATTCACAATTATATATTTCTACTGACACTTATGTGTTTTCCTCTGATTTTAACAATTACTTTAATAAGACGTTCGTGTATATTACTCCCAACTTTTTATTACATTTACCGAATCTTTCTCCAATAACAATAGAAATTCCGCTTTGGCATTTCATGTTTGTTTACGCCACTGTAAAAAGTGCACAAAGTTGTTTTCTTCAGTGTCTCGCTTTCCTTGCCTTCTTTTTTGTTGCAGACCAGACGGCTATATCTATGTTTCTTCTCATCATTTCCTGGATTACTTCTGGTTGGTTTATTTGATATACTTTTGTACATTCCATATACCAATATTCAGAGTCCATTTTTCGTGCTGAGGTCGTTTCCCTTTTGAAATATCCGAGGCCATTACCTATAACTGGAGCATTTTTTAGCGGGTGTTGATGTGTTTTACGTGGCTGCAGGGTGCTGGCCCAACAGCCAACAATCCCCAAACCTGGAGGACCGGAGCTTTTATTTCAGGGGTTCCCATCCCTTAGGCTTATCGCTTCCACCGAATAGCTAAAGGGAGTCCCAAGCCTACCCCCTGCATCCACTTCTTTAGGGATGAATTAATTCCCAAGGTTTAGTGAATCCACCTTCTCCTGTTTGGCATCATGCCTCCATTCATACGTGGATGCTTCTGGCGGTGCTACCTCCGCGTAAGACCTGTTCCTTACTACACTCTAAAGAAAATAAAGGAAGGTAGCATGCAGGAAAGACTCCCGAGCCTCGAAAACCTAATAGCGTCGGCGGTGCTGGAAAAAAACAAGAGTTGCACCAAGAGAGGGCCGATAGAATAGATGAAATCATTGTGGCCACAAAAGAAGTTAAACGATGTCACCAATGGTAGATAAGGAACCATAACGATATTGAAACACATCCGTCCTATGCGGAAGCGACAAAAGATAGCCCGAAAAGAAATGTACGATTACAAAGTTTGGGATGGATAGGACGTGTAGGACACGACTTCAGTCTGGCCCCTCAGTTTTGGCCTGGTCCAGGCATGGGTGAACCTACCAGTAGTTCATGCGCTAGAAAATAGTCATGCACCGCCGCCTTAGCCCTCCACCTCACCGAAGCACACAAGCCTCCCCGCCCGCACGGACAGTGCTACTTCAAGGCGGTGTCCCCAGGGGAGGCAAAGGGATTTACAAAAGCTCAATACACGATATTCTCGTGAATAGTTAAGTACTCCATCGGCAATCAGAAGGAAAAAACTTGAAGATCTCTCTATAATGATAAATTAAACGTGTACTTAACATTTCAGCTCATTTGGATTTTGATGGAATATTTTTGCATAGCACACGATATACTTTAAAGATGTATTAGTAATATTGTTTGCTGTAGTATTAGATTGCTTCTCATGTGAAGCTCTGAAATAGTATCACGACAATATGGTGACTGGACGTCTATCATTGACACCAAGAGATATTTACAGCCGGTTTCACCACCATTAAAATTGTTAAGTACGTTTTACGAATATTAAGGTAAACTAAGTACACATTTTCTTTTCACCATCGCCTTTGAGGCGAAACGATAAGTCCGTCTTAAAATTAAACAAACCTCTCAGCTGCAATTCTCCTTTTCAAATCGTGCTTCACGTTGCCAAACGAGTTTAAATGACGTGGGTATTGTGAAGTGTTGCTTTTGATTGTGATTGCTGTGACATTTGAGAAGACGAGAATTTTATGAAGCGTTCTTGTAGGCCGAGACAACGGTGTCTGGCAGCGGTCACAATATTTCGAAGAGCTCGATTAAAGAGGATTTGCTACCCGATTTCGCCTACGAAAAATGACCACACCATATGATTTGTTGCTAATTGAAGACCGTATAGAATTTCCAACTTTACCTCGTAGTTAATTATTATCGAAATGAGAATTTGAACACTTGCCTTGTATGTAACAATTTTGCCTTGCATCCGAACAATACCTAACCATCTCCACAACTTTTTTTAACATTTGTCATAATCCATCTTGCGGCTCGTTGCAACAAAATCGCTTTCAATTTTCAATGGTCCATTTGTAACTTTGTTTTGTATATGAGGAACTCTCTCGTATATTCTATAATCACTTCTTTCTCTGACGATAAGCATTTCGCTTCTGTGTCTTTTCCCATTACGAAAAATAACTTTTTGCAAAAAATCACAATATCTTTTATCCCTCTCAAGCAAATTTAAACATTTCACCAACAAACTATAGACCAGAACTGCACCAGAATAGATACAATTTTCACCAGGGTACAAAGAAGAACCTAAACGAACAGGATTGGTTATGGTCAGTAGGGTCACAGGGTCCAGCATTGCTAAGCAAGTCTCGGCATGCATTTACATTTTATTCCATTAACCATAGCTTGAAAAAGGGTAGTGAAAAGACGATCACTGTCCACGGCTTAAAAGGTGTCTTAAAATTAATAATCACTTTCCTAACTCATAAAAAGTATTTGATGAAATTGGCCTTTACTGTTTAGGCATTGGCACAAACCGGATGATAGTTCCTTCCAAATGGAAGCGTAATATTAATAAGTAATATCTAGTGGTGTTACAGAATGGCACATACTTTTCCGTATCATTTTTCTATCTCCTATGGTTTCAGCTATGTCCGTAAAGTTAGCATACCCACTTATCACAATATTGAAAAACTGTATCCCAGAATTTAAAAATTTCTACTAATGCACAACATCGAAATATATAACACTAAATGTGGGGACGCTAACTTAACGTTAAGTTCCAGAAAAACGCATGAAACATAAAAACTAAATGTACCAGACGTTTGCCCGAATTAAAGACTAATTTATACCCCAATTTTGAACATTTCTGCATCATCTATTTTCTGACAATGAGGAGATTAGAGCTACTTTTCACAGAATACGGTACAGTTTTCTAGAAACTTTATATGACATTGTTTAAAGCACATGTGCTCATAAATACAATAATGTGATAAAATTGTCGCTAATATACATATTAACCGCATAAGAAAGTAAAAAATTACACTTTTGTAATTTCTGAAGAAACAGTGCACACACACAACAGACAAAATGAGCACTATGAAAACACACTAAATCAAAAAAACAAAACAAAAACACTCCAAACTATTTTGTTTAGTTGTTTACAATATAGTTTGCCTTAGCCGTTGTCATCGTTTGACATTTTCCTTGCTATCACATTCAGGTTATTCTCCCTTATTCCTTCAGTGTCTAATAAATATGAATTTTTTTCACTTTTCAACTTCAATATTACTTCCCGCGCTTATAGTTTTCTTCAATTATTTTAACGGTATTGTTTGGCGAGCACGACACATACGATTTAGACATCCTCACATTTTGCCACAAGTTTCTACTGTCGAAGTCCTCCCACGACTATAAGCTCTCCGGCAGTTCATTCTCGTAAATAAAAGCCAGCAAGTCATTCCATGAAACAGGCCGGCAACGAAAGCGGGAAGTCGCAGAAATCTTCTGTGACGCCGACGCGGCCTCTTTTGAAAGGACTCCGTTTCCTCTCGCCTGGGCACGCGCGCGGGGCGCCCACACTTCAACAACAAACGAGGAGAATTCCAGAAACATCAATGTCTGTTTTCCTCTTCAAGGATTAACTTTTGCGTTGTGTATTTGTGTCCGTTTCCACGTTTGCCAGATTACGCATTATACGAAGTATTTCTTTGTAGAACTTACTTCACATTTTACAGCATCCCCAGTTTCTCCTCACATTGGACAAATTTTCACGTTTATACGCACGTTCCCCTTTGTGCAAGGTTTACTCTTTTTCTCTTTTTCCTTGATCTCCTCTGGTGCCAGGGATCTCAAAATTCCATAAAACAACGTTTTTTCTGAGATCCACCGTCCATCGACCTACACGTCGGCTTGCGGAGGTTACCCCGTCGAGGTACCTCCACCAGTGGGCCACCGCCCCAGGAGGGACAAGGTGAGAGTTCTCTTCTGATCTTCCGATTTGTGGAAGTGTAGTGCACCCGAGAGTGTTTCTCTGCGCGCGCGCGTGCGCGCGTGTGTGTGTGTAACAGAAGATGAAGGGATATGGATTGGGAAGGGAAAATCACGTGGGGTCTGTGACTCGTTTGTGAAGGTACTTTTTGGGCATTTGTCAGGTATTGAACAAAGGAACATTAGTGATGGGAGCAGCCAGCCTCTACAATTGTCCTCCAGATAGTGGCTGAACTCGACCTAGCTATATATCTATCGTCGAAAATGAACCACCTCGAAACCTACGACTTCTCGTTTAGTCACGCACCATTAAAACCTGTTGTAGCTCTGAGCTCTCTCAGTCGGTGCGACGCGAGAGGGTTTTCGTTGCACCCTGTGCGCGGTCGGGCGCCACGCCGCAAGGCAGTTGGAGCGCCCGCCGCCGAGAAGTCGCTCGGGGAGAACGAAAGACGTTGCTGCCAATTTCGCGTTTCGAATGGGTGGGATGAGCTGTATCAGACGAAAAATGGAAGTTTCTTAGCTTTCCGAGAAATCTTCCGTCGCTGCCTCCGGCCAGAGGTGAGGTTTCAGACCGAGTCCGATAGCGTGTTGTCGTTTTACTCAATTAAAACTCGCAGAAAGCACGTGAGTTTGGCGTGTCTTCTATGAGTTCTACTGGCCAGATTTATTGGCGATTGTTTTATGTTGATCGCAAAAAAGGTTATATGTCGGCATTATCTGCTGTTAGAAAGAGCGGATGATACAATGAAAATACCTTAAGAAAAAATGAACAGTAGTGAAATATTGAAAATAATTGGAAGGAAATTTAATTTTTTACTGAGTTTAGGGGTGCAAGGGAATGATGTCGAGGTATGTTATTACACAACAAAAATGTATTCGCATAACTAAGGTAAAGTAACCTGGTAGAAGAAGACACATTAAGAAAAAAATAAAATTTGAAAAATATTCGGTCACTTATTTCAAAAGAAAGTGGACTTAATGGCTTGTAGAGGTGGAGAGTTGAAAACAGATACTTAATTTCTTTTATCTCTATTTACTATCTTGCACATACTTCGTAAGAAGAGAATATTATGTGCGAAGTGGTGTGCGAAGGAAAACGGCGAATTTTCACCAGAAAAGTCTTATTGCCGCTCCCTTGTAACGAAAGTGGATAAATTCTCTTGCTATAAATAGTAAAATAATTTCTCTAGCCCGAGGTGTGGCCAGTATTCATGTCATTTTGTATTCTTGATACTGAAAAATCGATTGACGCCAATGCGTCTAATGAGGTCAGCCGACTTTTTTGAAAATTGATTTACTTCGATCGATTTGAGTGAAATCGAGGATTTGGGAGTTCAAACAGATAATTAAATTTTCGAAGGAACTTTACATGAATATTCAAATTTTTCTCAAAAATATCACCAAATTTTGTGATTTAACTTTGTCCTAGGATTGCGTAACGGATACTTATTCAGGTCTCATATTCGTTGAAATCCCAGATTTTCGTGCAAAAGTGCAATTTTTTGGACGTTTTCCTACAACTATAATATTGAAGATAGCGATTTTTTATTAAAGTAATCTATTCTTTAAAAATATATGTTAAAATAAGTTCCAGTTCAATTTTTGAAAATATGAGTATTTTTCATGTAATTTTGCACGAAATATAGTCATTTTAAATTTTTAACATATTTTCTAAAAA
Organism: Gryllus bimaculatus; assembly: GCA_017312745.1. Taxonomy (NCBI): domain Eukaryota; kingdom Metazoa; phylum Arthropoda; class Insecta; order Orthoptera; family Gryllidae; genus Gryllus; species Gryllus bimaculatus. Next base: position 46,450 of record BOPP01000231.1, on the reverse strand, counting down.
AAACCTTTTTTTTTAAAATTTTCTTCTTATGTGTATCAATGGAGTTTGGTGCTAGACTCATTTTCGGCAAACTGTTTGCTTTTTCGAAAATTGCAAGAAGTTAACAATTTAATACTACTAAACAGAAGATAGAGATTTTTGCACCAGGAAAAATATATTGTAAAAATCAGCTCTTTAAAAATGTCATGTACAATTTCTGAAAAACGAGTAGATTTCGCGTGATTTGGGTTTGAAAATTATATAAATTCTACAAAAAATTCCAAATTTTTTCTTCAATATTTTTTCCTCGCATAGAAGAATGGATTAAAAGACGCTTAAAAGAATGACCCGGATCTCATTTTCGTTGACCTCTCTGAATTTGCGAAAATTATAAATTTAGAAATATTGCGTGAAAGTGTGTGCTACTGAGTGCTACTAGTTTATTATCAAATAATAAGTTTAAAATTATCTTACCAATATTGGCATAGCAATCATGTATGTAGAACAGTTAAATTTTCTTGTAACTTAAACTTTTCACATAAAGTTTCATGAACACGATTAGGGGTAGGATATCGAATGGCCGCTACCTGCCTTTCGAGTTTCACACCGCAAATTTAGAGTTTGGAAAAATCATAAGAATTTTAAGAAAACTTTGAAGATGTTATTAACTGTCGCAACCACTGGTGCTTATAATCTCAATTTAACGTCATTACAATTGGGGTGAAGTTAGTGCCTTCCAACACCACATCTTCCTTCTCCAATTGATTGATTGGTTGATTCACTTAGGTTTTCGGGAATGTTAGCTGCATTTATCATTAGCCCCGTTAGTGTAGTGAATTCTTTGCTGGATAGTGTGATCCGGAGACGACGTACTCGTCTGTGTGCTGGGATTTTCCTTTTTCATGTATCTCTCATAATCAGAAGGCAATGTCAACCTCAGCCAAAACACTGTGTACAGTTCTACTGACATGTGACCTAATGTAGTGCTTGTAAGTGTAGGTGTGTGTGTGTGTATGGAGAGAGGGAAGTTCATTGCAGATGACAAATGTCGAGTGTGTGTTTTGTTTAGTTTGTTAAAGAACATTTCCATTTGCCTGGTATTAATCGGAGAAACTACGATCAACAACCGATGAGAGCAGCCGGCCGCTATTTATCTCCTGCAGACAGCGGCCAAATTCCACATAACTATGTAATTTGCGTCAAAAATCCGTTACCGCCAGGTCTTGAACCCTTCGATCTGTTGGTCAGAGTTGCAGCTGTAATACTGGCTCTGAAACTAACACAGGCGATTGCTTCGTGGTTCCGCTACGGTCTGTGCGATTGCACAAAGTAGGAGCCCATCATCTACTCCACGGATACGATCCTCGCGTGTCTCCAACTACACCCTAGTGTATGTCCTACCGGGGGCACAAGTCCCCGGGGCTGGTCCCTGAGCTTGCTCTCCCCTTGCCCCGACGCCGCACACGTACATCGCCAGGGCGGTATCCCAATCCCGCCGGAACGCAGTTTGTCCTCACGGCAACCTCCCCAATTAAAACTCCAACCTCCCCATTAAAATGCGTGGGTCGGGCCACGCTGCTATCTCAGAGCTACTAGCTATCCAGGCTGGTATCGGAGTCAAATTAATGCGCTACCCTCATTCGCCGGGACAAGACCATCCCCTTTGCCCAGAGTAACGGGTCTCTATCACGACGAAGTCGAGAGCCCAACTCGGGGCCAACCGATCTTAGGTTTGAGAGGCTTGCAGCCCTTATCCCGCCTCCTCACGGCCCACAGCTTTGGGCTAACGACGTGAGTAACGCCATGAATCTAGGCAACCTGACGGGTTGTTCGGTTTCCCGTCGGTCTTCTGTATGTGGATTCCAGAACATCCCGAAGGATCTCGTTCACCTAATCCTGCGCAAAGATCGACGGGCCATGGGCCCAACTGGTGGGTTACCGAGCATGCAGGCAAACAGGACCTTAGCATCGTCTACTCACTGCCCTCACCTTGAGACTAACGTCGTGAGAGCCGTCGTGAAACTCAGAGTCCGAGTTGTGGTCTATAACTCTTCACCAGAGACCGTGGCTATCAGTCACCCCCCCCAACCGGTATAGAAAACTATCTGAACATAGTAAAAGATAAATTGTAATGAAACTAGAGTAACAAAACATTACTCAGCCAAATGACATTAGAAACGTTTGTTCATATATATGAGGAGAAGATGCTGATGAGTGTTTTTGCATTAAATTACTTACCGGGTGTGTCGCTCCAAGGCTAGGAGCCCGTCTTTTAGTCCGGAAGCCCGTTGACACTTTGCATTGGAATTTCATTACCACTTTTCTTTTGGTTTTCAACTTTTCGTACAAAAATTCAGTGTGATATCAGGGTTTAAACAAAGGGAGCTAGGTACCAAAAAATAACAATTGCGTTTCGTGTCATATTCTGGAATCTGCATGTAATATAGAAAGAGTCACTTCTTTACAAAACTCCAATCTCCATTTCGCCCACTCTGTCAGATATATTTATTTACAACCGAACGCCTCATTTGAAAATGGGAATGCGATAGAAATGAGATTGTTCTGGCTTAAAGTCGAAGAGAAGCGCGAAAGGGGTTAGGAGAACGTCGGCGAGCGGTGAGAATGGATCGGGCCAAGTTTCCTTATCCAATATACTGCTATCGCAGAGCTCCACTTGGAAAAAGCGGCGAATACTTCAATCCTTCAAATACTCTTCGCCTTACGACGTTCGTCGACCGCTTAGAAATGAGAGCGATTGTCGGAAACCCAAGAAGAAAAACCGAACATTTTGTTGAGAAGGCCTGAACAGAACGGTACACAGTACTATATTAAATCCGGCGTTACACGCGATATCAGAAAAAATCGAATATATCTTTATTGCCATTGTATTGATATTTTCCAACACACTGACATTTCTTCGTAGCATTGGCTTCATATGATTGAGATTACTAACCATCCAGCTATTTTACTTCTGCAAAATAAATCAATCGGCCCTCTAATGAATATTTTATCACATGCGAGTAATCAACTTATTGCGTTAAATTTTTAAAATACTGCAGTTGCAATTGCAGATGATGGAGGGAAAGGTGTGTCCTAGGTGACCGCAATAGTAGTTTTGCAACACCGTGGAACTCATTGGTTTATTGGTGATTTGTTTTTTATTTTATTCCAAATGTGAAAAGCGTTTTCTTACTCAATATTGTTAATTAGTTCAAGGGTAGTTTTAGATGGCTTAGCCATCATCGTCAGTTACCGGATACAAAACATGAAATACAGAAAATTCTGTTATTAACTAATAGATAATTAATTGAAATTAAGTAATAAATAATTTTAAAAAGTAATTAACACATCTATAGATGCTGTGAATTATTTTAGTATTAAACGATTCATCACTCCGCCTCCACGTTTTTTTAATTTTTTTCGTTCATTTATGTTATTATAATCGTTTTATATTATTACAATTTAAACATCCGACCGACTCTTTGGTGTAACGGTATTTTACATGGCAAGGTAACTTTGTGAGCCTGATCTAGATTTTCGACGCGGAGAAAAGTTTTTTGCTGTTTGGAAACAGATTTCAGGTTCATGTAGTATAATATTACCGACCACCGATCAAGTAAGTCTTCAAACCCGTCTGGGTGGTCCCCAAGATGTTATGAGTGGGTTGATTATAAATTCTACTCTTAGGTGGAACCTGTTGGTTGTACGCGAGACATGACAAAAGAAGAGACATAAGAGTTTCTATGTAACGCATAACTATTGATTAATTGTTTGATTAAGGAAGCTAAAAGACTTTGTAACGAATCTAAAAAAATATATTATGTCAATTAATGTATTTAAGATTGTTCTACGTCGCATGCTGACTTTTTACTTTCCCTACATGCATTCTATAAGTTGACATAAACGCCACATTACTCTATTTTTGTTTTTTCAAAAATTACAAAAACGTAATTATTTTTATAAATACATGCGCTTTCAATAATGTCGTACAAAGTTTCTCGAATACTCAACCGTTTGCGAGCAATGTATGCAATTGTAAAAATTTACAGAAACAAGATTTTCTCAAAAATGTCTCCATATTTTTTCTTCAACGTTTGATGGGGATAGTGATAAATGCGCTCTATAAAATGATATGAACGCCATAGTGCTCCTTCTTTTGTTTTTTCAAAATTGATAAAAAATTAATACTTTTTACGTATCGCTTGCGATGTTAATATGTATGGTAGCGACGATGTGTTAACATTATTGTATTTATGACATGTGCTTTAATTAATGTCGTATAAAGTTTTGTCGAAAACAACCGATTTCCGTGAAGCACAAAATTGCGCCTTTTCAGAAATTCTTAAACGCCATTTTCTCAAAAACGGCTCCAAACGTTTTCTTCATAACTTTCGAAAGTATAGCGCTAATTGCACTATTTAATATGAAGTAAAGTTAATTTCAGGATATTTGTTTTTGTTTCTTCAAAAATTACACAACTGTTTTTTTCAAGATCTCTTACGCTGTTGTATGCACGTTTCCAGCAATCTCTAATCACTATTGTATTTGTGAATTAATACGCTTCAAATGACTTTAAATCAAGTTTTTCGACAACTCAATAGTTTTCTGTGAAAAAGAGCTTCAAATTTTGAATTTACTGTAACGCTTAAGCGCCATTTTTTTAAAAAATGGCTCCAATTTTTTTTTCAAAGAAAATTGACATTTAAGACATGATATTATTGTTCTTTAGTACTTTTTAAAAGTATTTCCGTCCTACTATTATGAAACCGAAAAATTAAGAAAATGCCAAAAAATATGGTTTGAGTGGCGATAGCTGCCAGTTGCCAAGAATATGTGTGTTCGTATAGCAAGCCGAGACCAAAGGAAATAGGAAACTAATACGTGATAGTCTGTAACACCACTACTGGTCACACTACTTAAGAATAGTAAGAACAGAACCAACTTCCTAAGTAGCTGATCTAGAGACTGTCAGCGCTTCTACAATATTTGCACAAAATGTGGGTCGTTTCCAACAAAGCAATGTCTTTCACTTCCAAGTCCTTTAAATGACTTGGGACTTAAGCCACGTTCTTACACAAATTTTGCGGACCAAATCCCAGAACCCCGGTAATTATCGGGAAGACCTTTGATTTCATACCCCATATTCGGCTGCTCTCAATATCCGAACTCTTAAGTTTATTTATTTATTTATTTATTTATTTATTTATTTATTTATTTATTTATTTATTTATTTATTTATTTTTTAAATTATTATTATTGTTAGTATCAACATGCTGAATTATTAAATAAAAAATCTTAACTTTTTCTCCTAGTTTACCCTCTTTCACAGTTTGCTGTAATATTTTATTTGTTGTAACTTGTATGTTACACATAGACGCTTAACACGTCAATAGTTAACGCGACTAAAAGTAGACTAAGAGGAATGAAATTCGCCGAGCAAAGGGAACGATTCGCAGGGCGACGTCTTTCCGTTTCTTCGCATCGGCGAAAGCGAACTCCAACGCGTCGCCAGCAGCGCCAGCCCCAACCGCACATCAGCGATTGCGTTGCAGGCTCCTCCGGTAGCCGCGGGCGACCGCGCGCTCGTTCCCGCAGTGCAACGGCCGCTCCCCACTCGTCCCAGCCGCCAGCAGGGAAAATAACGAAGAGCGCCAGGCGCAGGGCGGAGGGTAACGAGAGGGACGGTAAAACAGCAGCTTGTTAGGAATGAAATATTCTATAGCTTGATGTGACGTGGAAGAACGCGTACGTGACCTATGTTTGCTCAAAGTGTAAACGAACCACAATGTTGCAGCTGCGTGTATACAGAATGTTCAGGGACAAAACAACGAAACTTTGAAAATAATCTCTTAAGTCAATTTTAAACATATTTTGTCTAATACACGCCTTTCATATTTCCAATGGTTTAGCCACAATAACCCCTGAAATGTTAGATTGATACAGTACTTCTATGCTAAATTTGCATATCAGAAACACATAAACACTCCAAAAATGCTGTTTATTATTTGCAAAAGAAATGTATACATTTGTTTACAAAGCAAAATTATTACAGAAATAAACTAGTGCTGCTACGGAATGGCACAGACTTTCTCCTAGCAATGGCTTCTGTTATCATTGGTGTGGACTGGCATCACGGTCTTGCCCCATTCTCTTACTCGTGCTGTTGTCGTTCTAAGCACATTTTTTGTCATTTTTTCAATTTCCTAATAGTTTAACCCAAATATTACTTTATGAATATTAAAGAAGAGTAAAATTGCAATTTTCATACATAAATTTGGAGCCGTGGTTAAGAAAATGGCGATTAAACGTTACAGTCAATGCGAAATTTGAAGCTTTATAACTAAACATTTTTGGGTATTTGAAAGCGTTAATTTAAAGTGATTTGTTGTACTTTAACTCGCAATAATGTTTACAAATCACTGGAATGTGCAATATAACGGCGTGAGCGATATTTAATGAAAAAATAATTTGTGTAATTTATGAAAAAGCAATATTATACAACAAATTGAACCTTATGTCATCTCAAAGAGTGCAATTAGCATTGTACGTACGAAGAGGTTGAAGAAAATATTTGGAGCCGTTTCCGAAAAATCCTAACCTTTAAGCACCATTTTTTTGTCCTCCGACGGCACACCATTAATGGTGCGTTAAAAGATCCAAACATTTAATCACCATGCAACTAACCATTTTTCTTGTGTTCGACAACATATTGCCTACTATATGCCACTCGTTTTCTTATATCATTAGGACAAGTTTTCACAAAATATTTACTCAATACGAAACAGAACAAGATGCATAAAAGCTGTGAACAAAGCCAAAAGGTATCAAAGGTTTTGGAAAGTTTTCTCTTATTTCACTGAGAGGTTTGCTCAACGCTGCAGATCTCCTCCTGATAGTGAAACTTTAAAACGATCCAAATAAACTTATTCTGATAACGAAACGGAGGTTTGATGGTTGTTTGGGTCACAGCTCTTACAAACAGGTAACACATAATAATTATGATCCTAGTCTGCATTCTGCCTTCTCTGTCTTAGTCTTTCTTGCATTTTCTACATTGAAAACATTCCTAATCTCCTACTTGAAAACGACTACATGTAAACTCTCCTACTTTGAAAACATTAATAGAATTTCAATGTGGAAAGTTATGGTAGGGACAACTTCGGTCACTAAGTGAATGCGCATGGGGGTCGTTTGCCCGCCCGTATTATAGAATCCACATAAATTTATTACAGAATATTTCGTCACTAAATAATAGGTAGAAAGAGATAAAGCGAAATATCTGTGGTCTTGGTTTCTTCCACAACATAGATTAGATTTTCGCTATAAAATATTTCCTGCGCAGACCGAAATTAATACTCCATTGGAATAAAAGAAACTTTTCAACATTCGAGAGGGCAATACATTCAGAAGCGTGTTATAAGACAAAAAATCCATTGTTTGGAAATTACAGTTTTGCTCTTTTGTATGACTATCTCCGCCTCGTTCAATATTTTCGTTTATCGTTTCCGCAACTTCTATAGAACATTGCAGGTTCACAGCGAATTGTATATAGCTAGCCTTTGCCGATGCCGTTCTTGTAGCGTCAATGATAACGGTAGATAACCGACCAAACGAGAGTTAATGAATATCGAGTCCACAAAATGATTTATGGAGCGATTTGTAGTAGATTTAACTTGTGTGCAATGGGCGATTAACTGTTCTCAGGACGCGAGTCATACAGCAGTGCACCGATAACAAATGATCCACGAACGATCAATGTTTACCGCTGGGGCGCCTCAACAGGAAATCGCTGTGATTTAGTGCCCTTGTAAGTAATAATACAAACGGGAGATATTTATTCTGAGTTTGTGATAGAATGGTCGACAGAAGCACACGTAATTCACAAATGAATTTGTGTATTCCTGTGAGGTGGGACCCGGGCTCTCAAAATTAGCGAGCGTTATGTTGTATCGATTAAAGTACCTTACCAATGTACTTCAGAGGGGAGAATTAATTTCAACTAGTTTCCTTCGTGATTTACGAATTCGCACAGTTAAAATGCCATTTAATATAATTTTTCTGGAACGCTTGTCACAAATGCTAGTTCTTAAAAAAATTATTGTATTTGGCAAACCCACATACACTATATAATGTTATTAACTTGGCAAGGAAAATAGTATAAGAGGGTTGTTTTTCCATTAATATTTATTGAATAAAATATAAATAACTGCATTGAAATGAATGGAATATTTTGATATACGGATGAAAAGGTTTTCTTATATTTGCGTGCTCAAGAAACTGAAAAAAAAAATTTAGAAGTTGAGTGATGATTTAAAACATAACTGATAATATTGACACACAATAGACACACATAGCTCAAATAATGAAGTAGGGATTATAATTATTGACTTAAGTTAATCTTGTAAATAATACTTGTTTGTAAAGTACGATTGTTACAGTCTCGAATCTAATGCGCAGTTACAAAATGTTTTGAAAAGGTGCAGTAAGTCGCGATTATCGACAGAATAATGTTTTGTGCATTTCTCCAGAGAATGTCATTCCCAGTTACTAGCTTTGGTTAAACCGGCTAGAGGTATTTTTTTACTACGCGAAAACTCTTCTTCAACATCTAATTGTCGGTGAAAATCAATGTTCGGATTTCAGTGCAAATCAATACGTAAGGAAACTTGTTTTTAATACATAATTTGCATTACTTTCAAGCTAAAATTTCCCGAAAATTACTCGTTTCTTCAAAGAATTGCACAAGATGTTTTTTAAAAATCCCATTTTTCCGAACCTTTAATTTAAGACAAAAATATCTACCTTCAAATTTGTAATTTGCTATATTAATTTTTTCCAATTTTCGAAAATACAGAGTTTGCCAGAAAAGAGAGTAGCGTCACGTTTCAACCCTCTTTACAAGGAGAAAATTTAAAGAAAAAATTTGAGCCGAGTTTGTTCTAATCTGTTCTAAATCTGTTTTCCAACACTAAATGTTTTAATAACGATATTATGTGTAACCTTTGTTAAGCTTATTTCCACTTTTTTTTTTAATTTTTCGCGTGACTCCGTCAGCTATCCCTTCCCGGCAGGAGCGCGTCTTCACGGAAAGAGCTCATTTCGCCACCAAGGATTTTGGTATTGCTCTAAGACTCAAATAATAACCAGCCACTCGGCACTGTGCGAAAAATGTCCTCTACTCCTTGTGCAAGGCGATCGGCATCACAGAGGTTAGGCTTGTGATTCAAACAATGAGAGTGAAAGCCTCTTATTATGAATGTTATATTTTTAAGAGAATCCTTTATCGCATTTGCGTGGACAGTGCTGCGCCCTGTTAGCAACGCCGCGAAGTAATTTTAAATGTCATATCTCTTGCGTGAATGTTTTTTACTCGCTGCAATGTGATGGGCGTTTTTTAAAAAGAGAAATAAAACTATTTTAAACCCGCGATGTTTGAAATGCATTTTCTTAACCCGAATTTAATCCAAGGAGAGATTATAAATGTTTTTTTAGGTTAAGCACCAAATTTAAATAAAATTCGGCGCAATACGGTAACAAAGGGAGTTGTAGAAAAACGAGACCACCACTATTCTTTTAATGGTCTTTTACACTAACCGAGGGCAAATTTTCATCAAAAAATGTGGTGCCATTTTTGAGAAAATTTGAACATGTAATTGAGTCTTCATGTAAAGAACCCCCAAAATTGTATATGTACGTTTCAAACTAGCAAGTGTTCTAGTTCCTATACATCAACCAAGGAATATGAATTCTTGAAATAATCGGCTGAACAGTTTCGGCTCTAGCGTTGATCACAGGTGAACGGACGGACGATTGGACGGTCGGACAGTTTTCCATCTATCGATTTTTCGTTATTTGATTCTCAATACATTCTATTATTTTACTATTCTTATGGAGTGTGACTAAATCTGTGGATATAATTTACAATATTTTGGAATTATATTTTTCCAATTTTGTACTACAAGAATCCCGCAATAAAAATATTTCTGTCGGAAATTCGACGTTTTTCTGGGCATAATTCTATCTGTTCTGAAGAAGTTAGGAGCTGAAAGTAAAAACTGTCATCTATCGCTACCGCATTATCTATAGAGAGGATTGCCGTTATGCAAAAAGTGATCAATAGCCAGAGTCCTACATTCGCAAATTTTACTCTTTACTTCCACTACCGAGTTACAAGTGGCAGGTGCAAGTGAAGCGTGTGACGTCAGGCCGGCTGAACACGATCTATGCGTGGGCGGGCCGCGGAGGATCGGTGGGGAAATACAAAGGCCTAAATGAGGGCATTCAAATGAACCGCTATCGGCATTGCGTTGACCTGCATTAGTTGGACGTCGACATTTTCCCACGACGTTCCCTCAGTTGTTTGGTATTCCATGCCCTTCCATTCAAGGATGATTGCTATATTGTTCACACAGGAGTCGGTTGCAGTAGCCGTGGTCACGGACATAGGTGATAGCTCAGTCACAAAAATGTTAAATGAAATGTGAGGTAGGGTTTTATAAAACATGGAGACTATTGAGACGTGCTTGGGCAAATATAAGCCGGCAAATTACAGAAATATTTCCTTTATGGACGATTTGTATTTGCACTTATAAAAAAGTATTCCGAGGAGCACAATTGATCTATTTGGACATTGTATCGAAATCAGTGTTTTCGAGGTTAATTATCACTGAATAATACGAGTTTTTAATTTTAAGCTGTATTTGGTATTGCAAAAACTGGATTAACCATAGCAATTTCAATAATTAATTGCTGTTAATGTGGTGAATTTCAATAAATATATCTTATATATACATATATCAATGAGAGATTTCATCAGATAAATAATTTATTAAGTGCCATTCTAAATAATTGACGCCAAAATTTTGTGTGGTATACTTGCGGGGTGGTGTACATACATTCTCAAAACTTTCTAAAAAATGGCTCCACATTTTCAATTAAACTTTATTCCTGCATTGCGTTAAGAACAATATAAAAAATTGCATAGATCTCATTTTCGTTGAAACCCCTACATTTTCGAAAATTCCGATAGTTCGAACATTTAGTCTTGTTACTACTACAACATTGCGTGAACAGATTTTTTAATGAAATCTGTTTTTCAAAGACAGATGTCTAAATGAAGTTATGTATAACTTTTTTAAAACTTTTTTCTTGTATGTACAAAATATCTGTGAAAATTTGTTGCTTTTCCGCTTTTCGGTGAACTTTCTATATTTTCAAAAATTGCAAAGAATTATCAGTGCAAATGAACAATATTGGTGAAAAAGTTTTCTTAAAATAAATCTGTTGTGTGACATAAAAACTTTAAATAAGATCTTCTACATTTCTTTTGTACAAAAGCTAGTAGTTTTTACGTAACTTCTGCTGGACGTTAATGAAATCTATGAAAAATATTTTTCTATATAATGTCTCAAATTTTTAAATAACTTTTCCCGCGGGTGTAGCAAAATATGTTTGAAAATGGCGGCGCAGGTCCCATATTCGGCATGCTCTCTTATTTTTAAACAATTAAAAATTATAAAAAGCACATTTCAAACTGGTCCGCTACTGTATACTATCGTACAAACCAATACGCAAAAGTGTATCGACAATAGATATTGTTTCCTTAATAAATTCTGTTCTTTCAAACTAGGTCTTGGAATGATGTAAGTGAAAATTGCAGATGCAAATGATCAACGTTTTTTAATCGCTGAGAAGGTTTATTTCGTACGTGCGGCTTCTGGCGCAGAATTAACGAGCCTGGTATGTTAACTCTAAGGACATGAGTTCGACGCGGGTGCCGAGGAAAAGCGTAGAAGTAAGCGATTATGTGTAGATCTCAAGCTTTGTTTGCGTGCTTTATACTTAAAATACACGTGTACACGTCGCAATGAAATTACCATAATTCTTCGTCGCGTAGTTAAATGAATTCCCTTACTTTCTATTCCTTTACCCACATGCAGATTTCATTTAACAGCTTTAAGTTCTTGGGACTATTCAGAGTAGTGTTAATACGTGCAGTGATGAATTCAAATTGTCTTAGCTCCGGTAGCAGTTTAGCTGTTGTGCAACTCTAAGTAATGAAGCCCTATTTTCTTTAAGCCACATGCAAATTTCACTGGCGCTTAACGACCAGCAGGTCTTTTGTACGTTTTCTATCCGCATTCATTTATTGCGGCGAGAAGTACACTCAACCTTAAGGCTCTGAATGGCGCACGTATTATTGTTTCTAGTTGTCTTCATTACTAGTATCTCATATTTTTCAAAGACACTTTAAATTAGTGCCAACACTGCAGGTCATCAAACTGTTGATGCAGAGAATTATTCTGCCTTGTTAAATTGTAATATAATAATTAAAGCGAAGTTCGGAGACCCATAATGACAGGCAATGAAAATGATATATAAAAGTTTCAAGAGAAAATTTTCCGTTAAATCCTCATCTCTCTCAAAACCCCTTTCGTCTTAATTCTCGTTCAACTTTGTCTTACGTTTTTGTTATTTAATATGTCTTTTTCGAAGAGCATTCCAATCGTTGGGATGTGTTTTCGACACCCTCCAAAATTGTTTTTTAACTTACGCTAAAAAAAACTCGTAAAATCTAGACCTCGGGTGGCTCTGACAAGTAGAACGAATAGTGACGACTGCGTTTATATGAAGTTTCTTCTTCTCCTTCCTCTTCTCCGCCTCCTTCCTCTTCTTCCCCGCCCAAACGATGGGCCTCGCTAGCAGAGGCTTCACACAGGTGGTTGACACTCAAGGAAGGAGATGCGGACGGTTCGTTTGGGTTCGGGAAACATGCGGAGAGTGAAGGTGAAGAGAGTAGAGGTGCGGGGAGGTTTGCGGCGATGCGATGTTGGATTGATTATTTTGGTTTCCAGACACGTCAACTACAACGATCATTAGTTCCTTAAGTGTAGCACGTGCTTTTAACGTGGAAGGTGGTCCATCACGCATTGCTGTACCGGGAGGTCCGTATGTTGGGAGTCCCGACGCTGGCAGGATTTTCGACAGTAGCCAGATATCTAGGTAGAGTTCTGCCGCTGTTTGGTGGAGAATTATAGGGCCTGGCTGCTCTGATCGGTAGTTTTCCGTGGTTTCTCCTCCCAATACCAGGCAAAATCTGGATCCGTGTCTTGACAAATGCGCGCGCTATCTTTCCTTCCCATTTCTTGTACTGTCCTCACCCCATACAGTTACATGCAATACACATAATGTACTACCCGCCATGCCGGGAGACCGGCCGGGAACTTAGAGCTTGTCCCGGCTGGGGCAATGCCCTGTTGGTGGGAGAGACCTAGTTGGAAAAAACCACGCTAGCCGACGGTACGTGCAATATACTACCCGCTATGCCGGGAGACCGGTCGGGAACTTAGAGCTTGTTCCGGATAGGGCAGTGCCCTGCTGGTGGGAGAAACCTAGTTGGCAAAAACCCCGCTAGCTGACGGTAAGGGGGGGGGGGCTCCAGATCTCGCCTTCCGGCAGGGCAAAGATCATCGCCACCCCCAAAACCAAAAACTTGCACTACACTTCCGAGAAACCAACGGCCCTAGCAGTTGACGCGCCCGGAATCACTAGTAATCAGTCATCGATCGAGCAATCGATCGATCAATCGACTGAGCAATCGATAGAGCAATCGACCGAGCAATCGATCAAGCAATCGACCGAGCAATCGACCGAGCAATCGATCGAGCAGCGAACTGTTGGAGGATGGGCGCGGCTCGGTGTGGAGGTGCGTGCGCGTGGGCAGGGGAGGCCGAGGCGCGTGGGTCGGAATGGGCGGGGCAGGTGGGCGGTGAAACCCCGATGCGGGGGCAGCCCTTGCCTGGAGGGGGGGGGCGCGCAGCGCGGCCGGCGACGAGTGATGTGCTGGGTTCTGCACGCTCCGCGCGCATTGTCAATGTACTCGCGTTAAAGAGCTACAAAATCATTGCAATTTCGTTAATACGCTGAAATCAAATTAAATATACATCAATGGGCGAGTAAATGAACGATGTGGTTAAGCACCGAGACATAGGGAATAATTCACAATACGATTATATCGTGATGCTATCCATCTAATGGATCAGTTCCAAAAATTGAATTATCAAGACCGAAACAGAGAAATATAGTGGAACTGACTGAAATAGTGAGAAAGCCTGATGTATAATAAATTGAAATTAAATAATACATTTGTTGTAACACATTTTGTTTAATTAGACACCCAGATTACTATTTCAATATTTACAGCAAAACTATTGTACAAATATGTAGCAATTTGTGGTACCACTAAATAGGATTATAAGATCTGCTGGTTCCATTTATATTTCCATGTAACAAGTAGTTGTTAATAATAATAATAATAATAATAATAATAAATATCAATATAAATATATTAATAATATGTAGTTAAATATACGTAATCTTTAAAGATTGAATCTGAAGTGGCATATTTATGAGTGCGTCACATAGAGCAAGGGTTTAACTTCAGGTGATACATATAACAATCAATAATTTATTTTTATTGTGACTTATTGTATGAGATCGGGTTAGTATTTAATTTTTCAATAATAATAAATTGAAACTATTTATGATCAAATGGACTTTTTTCTTGAATCAAAGTAATTATTGATTGATGATTTAATGACATTAATGATTGATGAAACTCTTTATGAAAAAATAGCATTTTCTCTTTAATACACATTATCACATTTTATGTTAACTTTACAAACTTAACTGCTACAACGTTTATAATAATAATAATTTCCAAATAAATATATAATAAATAAATAAATAAATAAATAAATAAATAAATAAATAAATAAATAAATAAATAAAATAATAAAAATAATAATTTCCGTATACGTCCCGAATCGAACATTCCATGTACCGAACCTATTAAATATTGCAACCCTATTGTGCAAATCGTGAAACATTCCATATAATGGAAGGAAAGATTCTTTTATTTATTCAAAACAGCTACGTTGCACAATTTACTCTGACACAAGGACAATCGTCTATGGTAAGTAATTAGGTTGATCGAACGAACTAAAATCAATACATTCATGACAAAAAGACATGCCGCCTACCCGCTACAGAAAGAGATTTACATTTAAAAACCCACTCCAGCATCGAATTTTGTAATAAAATTCATATCACTGTGTTAAAAAAGTATAATTAGTTTATCTACCTTAAATTTTCAACATGTCATAATGTTCATATTTTTGCTGCCTGGCTCCCCTTACTCAAGCGAATTTCGGGACTGCAAAAAACATGTTTCGATAAGACTACAGTCTGTGTATCCTATTTGATAATCATACGTTTGTGCTGCGTTTATTGCCGATGTAAATTAATGAATAAACCAAGCCATTTCATTGAGAGTTGGAATCTGTTTAATATGCTATCACGTTGCATACTCTCTATAGAATAATCTAAATGCAATCTCCAATCGTCACGGCATTACTCTAAATTTGCATATGTAATGATTCTCAGATGTACGTTTATGCGAATAACTGATATCATTTTGGTATTTAAATTATGAAGATTTTCTGTGTTAGGTGCACACCTACTCACGTAATTTTTCTCAAATAACTTTTGAGTTTAAAACATTTAATATTTTAATTGTCCACCTAGAATCTCTCTCAGTCCTTTTATTGTTTATTTTTTTCTTTCTGTATAATGAAAATAAATATTTCTTGATCGATTTGTGTGATATGCGATAATTTGAAACGTATCTTTAAATTTTTGGGGGTTCTTCTTGAACGAAGTCCCCACAACATTTTCAAAATTTTCTAAAAAAAGACTATTTTTTTCTTTAAAATATATAATTGAGTAGTTCGTTAGGTAAGCATATAAATTGGTGTAGGCCCTATTTTCAAGACAATGTTTGAATTGTCGGAAGTTGCAAATCATAATCTTTTGACACCGAAAGGCGCAATACATTATAGTTTTTTCCGAAGAAAATCTATTCTGAAACAGTTTATAACAGTAATCCAAAACTCATATATTTCGTAATAATGGTGAATTTGAGTTTGGGCTCTGTATGGAGTCGCAAAATAAAACTATTCTGGTGGCATGTGTCACCCTCTGTGCCTGAACTGAGGAATACTTAGAATGGCACAGACACTCCTGAAATGGTACGTTAATGTTATACTACAAATGACGATGGCAAGATATGAAAGGATTCATTTATCTGTTTCGCGTAGTAATACAAAGTGATGTGTGCACCGCATCTGAGGGTGTGTTATGCTGTAACGCTCTTCTTATTGTGCAGAGTCTAAAATGTGGAATTGATTTTGATGTGACAATATTAAACTGTGTTATTTTGTTTAACTCCAAACCCTGTCGAAAAACGCCAAACTATTATTTTAAGTTTGTGAAATTTTTATTACTAAAGTAATTTGTTACATCAAAACGAAAACGTTTTAAACGAATCAATAAACATACTGTACAATTTTGACCATTTATACAGTTTATCAATAAATGTACTGAATAGTACATTTATCGATTAGTTTTCTGTGATGTTTTTGTGAACGTTTTCTGTGAACGTTTTCTGTGATGTTTCTGGGTCAACAATAATTTTCCGAACATTTTTGTTGTTATTTAAGGTAGAAAAAACATCTAGGTCATTAGCGTCATTAGCACTATTGCATTTAATGGTATGGTAACTGTGATGATGACGTGATATGGTGATGATAAGGGGTGAAAGGACGAACACAAGTTCAACCATGCCCGAAATGGGACGCGAATCCACGATCCTTTGGCCCGATGTCGCTTCGGAACTACTGCTTTAACGATCTTGACCATACGGACCGGCTTGCCCGAACATTGTTTGTCTGTTGTGGCTTACCATTCTATGGAATTAGAATGTAAGGAAATGGGCTGTAGCTATTCATTTCTACATCCCCGAAGGAAGCTAACGAAAGGGGAATGTTACGAAAAGTTCTCCTCGTGAATGACAGAGAATGTACTCTAATGCTTAGAAAAGAAATCAGCGTTAACTTTTACGAAATCAGGGTTCAATGTATGAAAGTTAATCCAGGAAACGATTTCAGAGAGCAGAAAAATATTGCCCTTCTGAGTACCCCAAAGGAGAGTTTTTGAAAAATTAATGATCTCTACACAGAATCGTGATCAGTAAAAATTACTGAAACTAAATCGTGAAATAACTTGAGTGTTCTGGGACAGATTCCCCGCATGTTTTACAACCTTGAAGTTGGAAATGTAAAAGATTAAAATTTGTGTAAGAAGTTATGAATTTTCTTAAACTGTTTACTATGGATTTTATTGTTCAGGCTTCATCTATAAATATTGATACAAAATTTGTCTTTGTGAAGATTTTGTTTAATGTTTCATTTGCACATTACATTTTCCATTTGCACATTTGTAACTTACGGGTTCAGGGATGTGCAAATATGTCAAAACAGCTGTAATTATCCCTGGACACCCAATACACTACGAAGATTTTTTGCTGATCACTTAATCAAACTAATAAGTCACGGTACTTGGAAACGTTTGGAAAACCGTTAAGCGCTGGATGATGCGGTCGCTTGGAACCACCTCAATCGTCGCCGATTCAGACGATATTCGAAAGTTAACCCTATTAGCAGAACTCTCGACCAACAATTGCGAACTCAGCTCAATTTGTTCGACCCCTCAACGCCAGCGTCGGAGTTACCACCCCTTCGCTGACTCTCTGCTCGCCAGTAATCTTCACAAGTTTCTCCACCCTCTCTCAAAGCCACTCCCCCCTAACCTCCAGCTCTCTTTCGCCATTCGTTAAAATTAAGTCTGAGAATTGTCCCATGATTCCATTATCTTGATACCATTGGGTTAGCCTCTTAGCTTTGCTTTATCTCGCAGTTACGATGTAACTGTACACCATTGTTATAAAAAAATCAGGAGTATTTTGCATTCCACATTTCGTTTGTTATTATTTTTCCTGCAAATAAATTGAAATAGGTTCTGTGGGGTTTAAGGAAGTTAAAATATATATTACAATATAGTATTTAAAAGCCAACGTTTAAATGGTTAAATGCAGCTGATAACTAGATATTACGTTTTACAAGTGTAGGCCTATCAAACAAGAGCAAAGAATAAAAACATTAGTTTTCATCTGTAACGGAGTTTTGTAAAGTTTTGACTATAGAGCTTGAAAAAAGAGACTCATCACAGCATTAAGCGTGGTGAATTTTGTGTGACACTCTAGGTAAAATGTAGTCTCCTAATTATTTAATTATTTAATAACTTTGGTCTGTTAAACAAGTCACATTAAACTCCAGTTTCTCTGAATTCATCATATGCATGAATTCTGTCACCAGCATCTTTCATTGCATTTCAATTAAGTCACCTTGTCATACATCTTGTCATCATTCCATACACGTCCGCCCTGGCGAGGACACCCGTCGAATGGTTCCCATTTCACATCAGTTTCTATAAACGATTTAAGCCGCGTTTTTCTGCACTTGACTTAATGCAATAGTCTGGCCTTCCCTACAATGATAGCCGCATGATACCATCCATTCCAATATCGGACGAACCAAGGAAATGTAGGCATATGATTTCGTGTTACATGCGTACATGGTATCAAATAGACTATATAAATTGAGTGGTTAATCAGATCCGGCCGTATCAAAGCTTTATTCAAAGACGCGAGTGAATCCATTTAATGTGTTATTTGGGTCAATTACGTGGGTTAATTAGGAATTAGAATTATAACAGCGAGGAAGGTCTGAAATAAGAATAAAACTTGGACGGTAGTTATATAACTGAGGCAAACAAGGACATAATTTACTTCATACAGGAACACTTTTGGTATCGAAGTCCCACAACGTGAGTTTTTTGACGAAAAATCGCCACCTTCTGCTGCAGCCTTTCAATAATATTCATCTTGGTGACGATGTGTTTGTTTTTCACTGATAATATAATTCAACCACCACGGTAGCATTTGCTACGATTTTTTCATAATTCTTGGAATTTTCCACTATCGATCTTGGAAATCGATATTTTGTTAGTGTGCTTATCTGTCTCGTCTGGGTGATGTTATGACTTCTAGGAATCACTTTATGGCGTTGTTGATTATGTACTACGTCTTTCATCGTTGACGACTTTTGCGTGATGGATGAAGCATTGCTTGAACCACAGAAAATATTACATTAACGATTACCTCGCCTCTTCAGTGTTCTAGCCATTTTCTCTGCGTTGCTAACTCGGGTAGTCACCAGCAGTATAGCTCTGAAGTTCTGATAGCTCGGATAGTTCAGATAGCTCAGCAGTATAGCTCTGAAGAAGTCCACAGCAAGATGGCCGAAACGTCAGTCCAATTAACTGAGACGCGGTTCAATCCGGATAGCCAAGAATACACAGGTAGTCACAAGTGTCTGTTTTTCGCTTTGGCCATTTACCATCGACGTTCTTCACACCCATTTGAAAGCTGAGTCGGAACATGTATTATACCCTGTTTTATGCGAATGTTCAATGTTTTATCTTACAAATGATTAATTATGTGTAAATTGTTTGTTGGAAAATGTGAATATTTTTCACCATATGTTTTCTTGCTATGAAATCTCTTTATAAATCTCTATAAGGTATTATTTTAATTAAATTAATAAGTGATGACACGATGTTGAGTTATTTCGTTTTCATATTTGTTCAGGATATTATGAATTAGGAAGATGTTGATTTATTTGAAATTATTTTAATTCTGTTGCAGGCGAAATGGCGCCTCCAATACTCCATTACTGCGCTGCAATTGCGGTCTTATTTTTTTGTGTTGGTGAGTACAAAATATTATATTCCTTTAATATAGTGTAGTTTGTCTTATGGGAAGCATCAAGATGAAGTCATTAATCTTCCCATAACTCTGTATCATTGCTGTTATCTTCACATACTTATTATTGTTATTTGCAAAAAGGGAAATAGATATTTCAGATATTACAAGTAAAGATGAATAAAAGCGAATAAGAATACAAGAGGTATTCAGTAGGAACTTCATATCATTTTAACACTGTTGGAATATATCATTAAGAGGAGAATTCTTGAAGTGTATTTTCACTTCGCAATATGTCTTTAACCATTCCCCCTCAATGGGAGATTAATATTTACACGAGTATTTTTTTCAGAATATTAATTCTATTACAATATGATGTACACTCGCAAAATGAAAAACGCTGCATTCATAAGAACATGGAAGGTTTTAATAAATTGTTGATATATTTGCCAACTTAATACACTTGTTGGTAGTACTAACATTTATTGCGTATCATGGGCGCAGAAGCGGTGCGGCCGCGATGGTGTAACGGTTAGCGTATTGGACTGGTATACCAAAGTTGGCGGGTTCAAACCCGATCGAAGCCGTGGATTTCGTACGCCTTCCTTCGGAGGGGAAGTAAAGCCGGCTGTCCCATGTTAGTAGATTTACTTGCATGTGAAAGATCCTCAAGCCTATATGACGCCTCTGAGCTAAATTCAAAGCCCGTTTCTCGCCCAAGAAATACCTCCTTCCTCTGCTAGTTGGTGAAAGGAGCGTAGCGAAATTTGCGTGGTCAGACGGAAGAGCGGGCCTTATTGCCCGAGTATCACCACGTAAAATAAGGCATCAATTCAATTCAGAAAGTACACGTGAGTACGGCGTCATACCGCCATTTTGATGAACACGCGCGTCCAAACGTCGCTGCGTGATATTTTAAAAGCACCTGAGCGCGTTATTCTTGCAGATTTGTGGGTGAGGTTGGAGTGAAGACATTGCCCTCCGTAGCATCCCCAAACATTATCGATCAGGTACAATTCTGGCGTTGCTGCTGCCTTAGCGGTAGCTCTAATGCTCTCCAGAGCGGTATGGAGACTAGCGTTGTCTTATATAGGTGTTGTAGTAGGACTTTCAATACCAGAATCAAGGAACACATACATGCTTGGAAACACAACACCTGTAAATCTCACTTTGCCAATCATTTACTCCAGACAGGCCATACATTCAATCCACACACAGACATTCGTATACTGGAAATAGAAAACCACTACCACACCAGACTAACTTTAGAAAACCTACACATTCATTTAAATAATAACTTATTAAATGAAAACATAAACAATAGTCCTTCTCCTTTACTAAAATTACTACTAGACACCACTCCCACACCACACCCTGCCGGGGCGGCACGGTGACAGCGCACCGCACCCAGGCCATTGCCCTCCTCCCCCCCACGGCCGGGTACTTAAGCCCCTCGGCTCGCTCGACCCCGCGTAGTCGTTTTGTGGCTTCCATCTAGCAGGTAAGGAACGGCTCAACTTACATTTCTATGTTTTCTGTATAAAAATAATTTTTACGTGTCCTATTTCTATTTTCATTCGCTTTTCTTTAGTATTAATGGCCTAACCCCCCCACTTTTTCTTTCTCCCGTTGTCAAATATATTTTCCAAAAAATTTGTAAACTATTGTAACCTTTATCATAATCTTGTTGTTAATTCACGTTTAATGTTTTTTGTTTTCTGTGTTTTCTTGTATCAGACAACTGATGATGATGGCTAAGCCATCGAAAGCTGCTTTTGAATTAAAAAACATTGTTGGCAATGACAACATCTTTAATTATAGCGTTGTCTTGTTGAAACAGAGTAGGAGCGGGAGCGTTCTTGAATGACAGAGCCAACGGCTCCAGGACTTGTACACGTAGGCTTCCGCGGCTCGAGGTCATGGTTTCTAGGCTGTCCGGGTGACGCCGCGTTGTTGTCAGAGAGGCCTCTCTGCCAACGACGCGGCGTCACCCGGACAGCCTAGAAATCAGGCTCCAGTACTTCCTAAAGCTATCGTGCGGGTGGTCTCACGGGGTGCAACCTGAGGGTGCAAATGACCTTGGCTGCCCGGGTGATGCAGCACCGAAGGCTGTGGTGTCGACTTATCGACCAACTTGTCGCGGTCTTCCTCAGTGCTGGTCTGCTCGAGGACGACCACGACAAGATGGTTAAAACGTTGGCATCGCAGCCGTCGACGCGGCAACACTCGGACTGCAAAGATCATTTGCACGACTGTGGCCGCGGAAACTTACGACTTCACAGTCTCAGGGTGACCGTGAGAAACACTGTCGGTGATCAGCAGCAAGCCTTGCGGCATGCTACGGTGTATCAATGGCACAAAGCACTTTCAGGATGTCGCAGGCACGCTGCACGCCCCGCTAATCGTCACCCATCGTTGCCTTTGAATGTTTTCTCATGAGGGACAATGCTTGATATATTTTACCTCGTGACAAAGAAGGTATAGTATGTTGAGATGCAGTTGTGAATATGTATGGTGAAGCTGCGTCAACGGTTTTGCTAATAACTTTTCGTTTTGTGATATATTTATTAGCAATAACAAAAGCATAGAAGTTTGAAAGTTTCAATATTTTCTTGTGGACATGTGGTACCCGTGCTGAAAGCGACTCGCCACTTCCTTTTTTATTTCTTTTCAGACACCATATTTAAATATTTTGCATGAACCTTCTTTTGGATAAATTTGACAGAACCACTTGCCCTTTCGGCAAAATTATTATATCCACTCGCTGGGGGTGACGTTGCATGCAGACATGTTTTTACGCGTTACAGTGCTGGTAATATCGAAATACTTTTAATTTTATCCATTGAAAGAAAACAAACAGTCCTACATCCTAAATTGTGACAGTCCAAAGTATCCATTTTGAAAGTGTATTCTAAATTCTTTACTAGTTTTGTATAGCAAGAAGCATCCATTGCACAAAGAATAAGAATTAACTCAAAATCACACAATTCCTTACATGTACTCTTTTTTCTGTCCGGTTTTACTCTTTCTTCGTTTGGGAATAGTACAATAGATATTCGTGCTTAAAGGTTTTTAGCGGCGTAATAAATTCCATTCACTGTAAAATATGCTCTGATGTTTTACGTACGGAAGATACGGACAATGTCTTGACTAAGAAATTTCTTTTCCTCACGCAATTTTCACGCGCTGTGAAATCTTCATTGTAGATTTTTTTCATTTGTAAGGTCAAGGCATCAGTTATGCCAACACTCAATTTTTTCCTCAGGAATATCTAGCACACAGCTTAGTGGTGAGGGCTGTGATTTCCGGCTCTGTGCTTTGATTTAATGTACTGGAGTAGATTGAACTGCTTGGACTCAGAGAACTCCTTAAAAAAACAAACTCAAGAATCTATGTACCTTTACTCTTTCATACGTGAGTGTTTCACATCTACAAAAGGACTCGTTTTCGAAATACAAAGGAGTATTAAAGATGTATGAGACATTTCAAAAACATTACATTTGTGTTATTTTTTAAAAATCAAAACCTTCACGACATTCGTAAACAGCGACTGATATAAACAAACACCCAGATAGCCAATCCCGGTGCGGAGTACGAATGCCCTATTTTTCCAATACATGGAAATAATGATTAGAACAATCCTGCAATGTCGAAAGAAAACTACGTCAATATTACGTTTTGAAGCAAGGGGCTTATTTCACAAAAAAGAGAAGTTACCGGGTCCATGTTCTGAAGGTTACGTAAACATAGTCTTCTTATTTGTTCGGGAGACGCGTAGACAGCAGTAGAAGCACAGGTAGCGGATTTACTTCCAATCACTCAGAATGGTTGGTGTTATTTGATTTTTTATATGGTATATTTTTATACTAATTTGCGCTTTTATTTAGTCTTCTATCTTGTATATGGGCTTTCTATTGTTCCTGCTGTACAAAACATACATACACATAAAAAAACATACTTGTTGGAAATGAAGTACATCTGTTGTCTTAACATGACTAATATACTTGTATTAAGATAAAATATATTATGATACTGTACTTCCATTACATTGTAAATATTTATATATTCATATCATTTATGCTATTTTGTATTTAGTATTTAAAAATTGTTTTGGAACATGAAGATTTTTCACCTATACATCAGAAAAAAGCAGAAATGTACATCAATTTGTTCATCCACAGAAAAGTGTTTTTGGTGAGGAGATTTAATGTTCAATATAAATGTGTCTGCCAGTTAGGCATTCCACTTTGGCTTGTCTTAACGTTTATTGAACGGGTTAAAAATGACGTTGCAGCTCCCGCGATGTCAGAGCTGCCGACTCGCGGTCTCCCGAAGTTCTGCATTCGCGCGAGCTATCCTCCTGCGACAGGTCTTTCCATTAGGGCGGGAGGCAGAGGGAGTTTTCCACGGGAGCGAGATTGCTCTGCTCTTGCGTCAACTCCAAATCCGCACGTTCGTGTGTCGAAAGGTTGTCCCGTCAAAGTGAATCAATCGCTTAATACTTTTCATACACAGATGAATCAATGAAATCAAACGTTAAAAAAAATCAGTGCGACCGATGATACCATTTAATTAAAACACTTTTACAAAAAAAAAATGAGTTTACGAGGATCGCAATCTCACAAAGTCACTGGCACACAGTGGTCCGAAGTTCTGCTCTAAAACGATTTACCAGGTTGCACAGTCGCGTTTCACTTGTGCGTGAGCCATATGGATGGGATGGGCATGAAATAGTGGTTCACATCCTATTGCACAAACGGCAACTGCAGCGTTTAGAGTTGTGAAACGTCTCTATTCAAAGTGAATCTCTAAATATGTTTTTAGTACAAATTAACAACAAAATTGAATGTAAATTAAAAATATGTAAAATATGAACGTTTAGAAATGTATTTAATTTTTTTATATAATAAAATTAATAAAAAACAAATGTATTTTAAAAGTTCATATTTTACATTTTTTTAAAAAATTCATACGATTCAATGATAATTAACACACACACACGAACATAGATGCACACAATGACTAACACAAACAATAACAAAGAGCTCCAGTATTCCGAAGTTATTTTCTAAAACGAGTTATCCAATTTTGACCGTTGCATTCTACATGGGCGCGGTACAAATTAGGTTTCACATGCAAAAGTAGCTAGTCCTATTGATCCAACATTTTTCCAGGTTTGCAACGACAACTTTTGAAACGAACTTTCATAAATATTTTCGAGTAGAGATAAATAACAAAGTTAACTGTATTTTTAAACGCACATTTTAATATTTTTTGTTGAGCCCTTCCATTTATCAAACGCACAAAAAATAATGATTTTATGTGCTTCGCTGTCTCACAAATCATTAGCGCAATATTTCCAAAGTTCTTGCATTAAACGAGTTATCTGCCGGTGTCAGTCGCAGTCCACTTGAGCACGAGACAAATTGGGTCACGCACGCAACACTGGCGAGTCTTATTGCCAACGGATATCGCTACTGTTCGAAGTGTGAGCCGGACCCTTTTTTAGAACAAAGCTACAAATATATTTTTAGAAGAGACGAATAACTAGTTTAAATGCACTTTCAATTAGTAGTTATTGCTGATGCCACGAACACATACATGCGGCCTCACACATCAGTAGCGCGACATTTTTTAAAGCAAATCGCAGGCAACAATAGCGAGTACTATTGCACCAGCGCAACACCAACACTTCGCTACATAGTACGGCTTCCTTCAAAACGGATGTCCAAAACAATATTTTAGTCGAGATTAATAACACAGTTAAATGTATTTTTCATCTATATATTTTTAATCTTTGTTTGAAAAGAACGATGCAACTAACACACGCACGCATGTGCTCACGTCACAGACACGGCAGAGGCATATTTACTTCACAGACACACATCCCAGAGATACACACACGCCAGACACACACACACACACACACACACACACACACACACACCCACAGACACACACATACTTCAGATATGCACAGACACACCAGACACATATCACACTCATTCACTCCCTCTCTCTCTCTCTCTCTCTCTCTCTCTCTCTCTCTCTCTCTCTCTCTCTCTCATACATACACAAACAAATAGACAAACAAACAATAAAGAGCTTGCTATCTTTATGTTGCACAATTCTTAAGAGGAGTACATGCCATGAACTTAATTGCATAAACTAATTCTAATAAAACATACAAAAAAATTAATTATATGCGTCGATTTGCAATGGGATAATCGAGAAAAATCATTCGGTTCTGTTAGCCCGGTCACACATCCTCCTGCCAGGCATCGTTGTGAGATTAAACTGCACACCAGCTGATGTGCTTCCTTGCTCTTGGATATGTTGGCTTGTGACATCAACCACGTACCGTAGTACGTTCATGAAGTTGAAAGAGATGAGTGTAAATAACAGCTCTAGAGACGAAGATATTCCTCCTTGTGCTGTGTAGTTTCATTAAATTTTCTCTTTTGGCCTCAGGAGCGCTGTGGAATATCAACAATTTACACACGAGAGAGAGAAATGCTGAGTCGGCC
This sequence comes from Gryllus bimaculatus, assembly GCA_017312745.1. Classification (NCBI taxonomy): domain Eukaryota; kingdom Metazoa; phylum Arthropoda; class Insecta; order Orthoptera; family Gryllidae; genus Gryllus; species Gryllus bimaculatus. Next base: position 20,224 of record BOPP01000231.1, on the reverse strand, counting down.
TGAATAGCAGTGGTCGCTAATATTGAAGAGCCGTAGCTTCCTCGTGCCTGAAGGGTCGCGGGTTCGAGTCGATGTTTCTGTTTGTCCGTTACCGTTATTCCCAATGTTACTTACAGTGGTCGGTATATGACCTTAGTAGTTAAAAACTTTAAAGAAGTAAAATTATTCCCAATGTTACTTACAGCGGTCGGTATATGGCCTTACTAGTTACAGACCTTAAATAAGTAAAAAAATGATGATTCCTCCTCAGAGCGTTTAAATAATTTTTCCTTCGTTTGAAAGTACGAGTTGTTTAAATTGAGTCTACATTTCGGTCTAGACGTACATTTCGCCGTAGCTAGCAACTAAAAAAAGCACATTTTTCCTGAAACATCAAAGCGAATGTATTGTTAGATAATTACACTCAGAAAAAGAAAACATGTGATGAGGGCATTTCTCCCTTCCCTCCCCGAAAGAAACCGCTTTCGTTGGTCTCACAAATCACCATGACGAGTTGCTTCGAAGTTCTGGTCTAAAACGAGTTATCCGGTTGCGACAGTCGCATTCCACTTGGGCGCGAGACAAATTGGGCCGCGCACGCAACAGAGTAGCGCGCTCCATTGCGCCGGCGCGACGACGGCGGCGGGGGCGGCGGCGGCGGCGGCGGCCGAGGTGT
>BOPP01000231.1:3931-13932 GCA_017312745.1 Gryllus bimaculatus | reverse complement strand
GGACAGGCGGACAGGCGGACAGGCAGGCCTCAGGCCCACCGTATCGATTATGGGCCTCGACCGAAAACTCGTCTTTAGCTATTCCCGAATCAGATTATGGCTCCGCCCTCTGATGTCGAGCACAGGGTCGCTTTTGCGCTGCCGGAGAGGAAATGCGTTTTAGTTTGATATAGTGGTCCTCAAACCGCGGGATGCAATTCCCGAAGTGGACGACTCCGGCCCCGGTGGCAAAGACGCTCTCCTCTGACACCTGGGAATCGGTATTCACATTTCAGGCTACTCGATGCGGAATGTTGGCAGGATAGAAACTCTGTTTCTTGTAACATGCATCGCCCCACCCTGAACATACGTATTTGTGGATTATTCCATTTTTTAGTCCTTGCTGTCAATTGTGACTTCAATTTTAGTTACAAACATATCCCTATTAACACATTTCATTGATTTTTTTTATGAAAAGAATCGCGCAATAATCTTCGATTAGTTAGAAGTAACAGTATGAAGAATGTTGCTAGTGCCATAGCTTTTAAGGCACTTTTCTTTAATTTCCTTGGATAATGTCACACTCACATTAAAAATGCTGAGATGATGCGGTTATCTTTTGAAGAGAATATTTACACTACTTTCTTCTGGTATATATCTTTTATAGATTTCAAAGAGATGTTCAGAGGTTAGTCATGAATCGGATTAGTCACTTTCCAGGTAAATGTAAACTAATATTTTGTTTTATTGTTAGATTATCTACCTTACATTTAATAATAGTCATATGAATTCTTGAAAAATTGTCGCTTCTATTTAGGCTTTCAACTCCATGGCTAAAAATTCGCTTTTTACTAAAGACATCTAGAAAAGTAGTGTGAAAAATAGGGGTTAATTGCTTGAATTGTTACATTCATAACAATTATTATGTCTATTATTATGTCGACACTGAAAACGACATTAAAATAAGACGTTCATTTGAGTTTGTTTGTAATGACACATTCCGAATTTCTATATGGATTTTACATAATATTTTGGTTTAATTTCAGACCGATGTTGTAAACTCTGGAAAAAAACCTTTTTCGTACTTCGTATAGCTTATATACAATATCGACACAAAATGTTCACAAGGGAATGAAAAATTCAGACCATTGCAAAACCACACAAAACACGTAAAAATACTGTCAGCCTTTCAGATCAAAATGATAAATAGATCGCAAAAGTGCGTTTATCAACACAATAGGATTCCCAAACATGCATATATTCCTTCGAAAGGAACAAACATTTTTGTCTCTGAATGTTTTCCACAATTTTTCAATGAAAGTAGATAAACGTTCAAAATCAGGTCAGCATCTTCTTTAAAATCCGAATCTGTGCAGACCCAGGAATATGCAGAGAAGGGCAGAATATTGTAACTTTCGGTGAAGCCCTCCGGATTCCTCAGATCGAGCCCAGCGATGGGTCAAAGTCATGGGTCCAGTCAAAGCATTCGAAGAGCAAACGGGTCGGGTCTGGAGTCGCCAACAGAAAGAACGATTCATTTAATCACAGTGATTTATTTAATCAAACTGATGACACACTATAGTGTAGAAATTAATTTAGAAGACAATTTTTTATATGAAGTCACGAATATTCCTGACGCAATATAAACTAGTGTTGCTACAATAGCACTTACTGTCTCGCATAATTTGTAACATTTGCAATTTTTGAAAATTCAGAGAATTCAGCGACCTGTGCCTAATTATTTTTTATATTGCCTTTATTTCAAGCAACAATTATATTGAAAACTCATATTTAAAAAAAACTTGTATGACCTTCTTTAAAGAACCAATTTTACTTTCGTGGAATAGGGAGAGTTCTGTTTTGCGGTAAAAGAAGCTGCAATATTTCGACAGGAAAACTTTGTTGGAGCCTCATATAAAAACATGGATAAATCTTGTTCCTATATCTAGTAAATTACTTTCTCTACAAAGTTGTGTAGTCATAATCCGCGGTTTGTGGGTTCTTGATACCGAAAACTTGGCTGACACCAAAACGTCTTTCTGTCCATCTGCCCGTCCATCTATCCATCTGCATGTATGTCAGGCCCTTGTGTGACCATGCTGGCTAGAGCTTTAACCGTTCAGAAATTTTTGTCCAAAATTAAAATCCCCCAATCAATGTGATCTAACCTGAGACCCTGCAAATGTGGACATTTTTTTTCTTTACATAAACTAATATGTCTTCTTATGATTTTGTCCGGTATTTAAATTAAATAAGTATCCCCCAAATTTTAATCATATAATATTTTGTCTAAGTACCTTATTCGTTTATATCATATTTATTTTCGGAGGAGTTTTTTTTTTTTTTTTTCAAAAAAAAAGTAAGATGCCTCCTCGGAGTAGTTGCGTAATATCCAACGGCTGTGACAAATGACTAAATTACCTTACAAACTTCCAGAGTACTCTTGAGGGATCGTCCGATTAATAGCCACGCCTTCGAGCCCAGTGACGCCGCATTTCGAGAGCGTGAACAGACTTTCTAAAACATTCACACAGCGTCCATCGCCGGTCTGCGTCGTGTCATGAATGAAGTCAAGGAATATTCCACGATCGTCTGTCGGCTAGGGGTGGGAGTGACACTTGTTTCTCGGTCAATGCACAATGCGGCCAAATGAAGAAGCGTTGGACAAAACTTGAAAAGGCTTCGAATATTACGCCATAAAAGTTAATGTATGTCTGTATGTTCTGCCAAAACTTTTGGACGGATTATACGTTTTTTATGAATTATTTTATACGTGTGAAATTAATTTTCTGTTTAGTTTTGTGCACAACACAATATTCATTTAAACAATTGGGAATGTATATTTACCCGATAAATAAATAAGTACAGAGTACTCATTTGTCAATTATAGTAGCAATAATAATTATCAATTTACTGTCAATCACCGTGCTTTTCTGATAATTGAAGATTCACTTGTTAACGACCTGTTATAGACTTTACATATGTAACCGAGCGGTTTAAACATTAATCCATATCTATACTTTTCATTACAACGCATGTTTCAAACAAAACCTAAACCGAGAATGACACGGCGTATTGGTTTGTAGGGAAATATCTATAGGGTTTTAATGATTTGATGGTGTCTTATCGAGTCCCTACCCACTGACCCTTTCCGGCCCCTACATTTTTACTCAGGGTTATGCATAAATATATCGAGAACAGCAAGACATGTTTATGCGTTGAAGATCACATGGGGCTTGCTCTCTCGAATAAACCTCATTAAACTGATGTTTATGATTACAGTATTTTACGCGGTTTCTTGATAAATATTGCAGAGCAGCGGCGCGGGCTTGGACGCGAGGGAACGGAGAGAATAGGCAAGGGCAGGGTTATGTACAGGGCGGAGAAATGCAGGGCGGAGAGAAGCAAGGTGAATTGTGATGAGAATGTAAATAACATTTACTACCATTCAACACTTTTTTTCCTATCTAGTAGCTGATTCAGATAAATAAATATCCTGTACACGCCGGGCAACTTCAGCAAGTTTCTTATTTTTAAAATTTATTATTGAAGGGTTTTCAAATACGATGCAAAAATTTCAAACATCAATATGGTGACTAAATGTGAAAACAGATTTTTCTTTATTGCTAACATAGGGATATTTATTAATGATTAGATTCAAGTGGAAGATAGTAGGTTAGAAAAGAAGCATTTGCGCTTGGTACCAATTGTTATGTACAGTTCACTTAATCGAATTTACTAATGAATCGTGGCGTGGCGAGAGACGCATGTATTAACAATATTAATTAAAAATGATACTCTATTCTTGGGGAATAGCAGGAAAACATTGATTTATGCATAATTAAATTTAATGTGAATATTTGCATTACATTATTGTAATATTAATTTTACTTAACGCGGACATGTATTTTTGAAAAAATCAGCGAAGTCAGACCCTCAACTGTAATTTATAAATATTTATGCGATACCACAGCTTTCTCCCTCCTCAAATAGTAGAAGTGCACTGATGCCGTACGGAAACGTCTTTATGTCTTATCGTACTAGTAGACACATTACTCTTTCCTAGCAGACATTCCTTTCCCAAAACGAAGGTCTCACTTTTCCAATATGAACTAGTATTTTTAAGGTTTTGCCCTCGATTTTGTCACTAGATGACACCGTGGGCTGGTGGAGGCGGTGGGGAGTTTTCGCTTTAATGGATCGCGAGAAGGTCTCCCGAAAGACAAGCACCTTAATTAGGACACATCGCCTGAATAAGTTACAGATGCCGGGTCGCATCTCTAAGAGACCGGTGCGAAGAAACATCGTGGTGAAAGAGCAGGAGAGAGAAGAGCCGACGATGCAGAGGTGCGCAGGAGAGAGAGAAAAAATCAGCGCCGACGGATAAAATATGATGTAAATGAGGACGAGGCAAATGGCGTTAGTTTGTCATTGAGGTTTGGACATCTGCAGCTTCCGACATTCGGTTCTAGTCGCTTTCTTTGTTTTAAATAGAACTGTTGTTTTTAAATTTGCTTTTACGCTTCTGTTAGTTTACGTATTCAACATACATTTTAATTAAAAATATCTATACTAGAGCATTGTCTGGTCTATGTAGAGTACATGAATCCAATCATTTGAACCACATAGAATAAATATCTTCTACAGTTATGTGAACGGTGTAGATGCTCCTGCTGTTAATATTAATAAATTTAATATTATTTTTATTAATAATACATTTTTAATAATAATAATAATAATAATAATAATAATAATAATAATAATAATAATAATAATAATGAATACAATCGTAAATACACTACAATCATTGATGCTAAAACGGTATGAGGGTAAATCTGCATGCTAATGTGGAAAAAATATGCACATTGGACATTAAACGTGGGATATTCCAAGGAGACTCTCTTTCTCCCTTATGGTTCTGTCTGGCCTTACATTCGCTGCCATCACTGTTAAACAAGAGTACCATTTGCTACAAAATTACTTCATCAGATCGTAAGACATTAAAGCATCTCTTATTTATGGACGATCCATAGCTTTATGCTAGGACACATCAAAAACTCCGTTCCTTAATAGATACTACCAAGGTATTCAGCAAAGATATTAGGATGAGCTTCGGAATGATAAATGCGCCATCATAAGCCTACAGAAAGGTAAAGCATAAAAGTTAGATAAAAATGTCCAAGGCATAGAAGAACTGCAACCTGATGCTGCTTACAAATTCCTCGGAATAAAACAGAACATGAAACTTGATCACAGCGAAATTAAACATGAGTTTACTGAGTAGTACAAGAAGAGGGTAACCAAAATACTGAATACGAAACTAGCTGGAAAAAACGTAATTACCGCCATCAACAGCTGGGACATAGCGCTGATGTATCGGGCAACATCTACGCTGATGTATAGTTTTGGTATAGTAAAATGTTCAGATCTAAATTCATGGGATAGACTTACAAGAGGGCGTCTTACAAAATTCAGTTGTTTGCACTCTAACTCTTCTGTGGTCCGTTTGTATGTGCCAAGAAGAGAAGGTGGTCGAGGGCTACTCAATATTTTTAAACTTTGTAGAATTCAAGAACAAAAAATGAGAGACGCTATTCTTAGGTCTCAGGATTCCCTCATGCAGAAGGTGGTGAGTGCTGACAATGGATACACACCACTTTATTTAAGCAACCAAGACATGCGTATTACAATACCAACTCAAAAAGAGGAAATACATAATTGGCAACAAATGATGTTTCATGGTAAATTTCCGAACTCTCTGTTGGACCCTATGATTGACAAATCTGCATCCTTAAAGTGGTTGACTGACATCCTTAAAATGGTTACTTGTACCCGAAAACTGAAGGTTTTGTAGCAGCAATTCAGGATAGAGTAATAAGAACTAAAAACTATGAAAAACATTTTTTTAAAAAGTGATATGGACAAATGTAGAAGATATGGTAACAACCGAGAGTCTATTGAACACATAATGGCTGGGTGCAGTACTTTTCAGAGTGTGCCTATTTAGGCAGACATAACCAAGTGGCTCAACTCATTCACCAAGAATTAGGAATGAAACTTGGAATGTTGGGAAATAATGCTCCAGCACATTACAAGTATGAACCAGATGCTGTGCTCGAGACGAAGACTCACGTCCTTTACTGGGATCGGCCTATTATGACGGATAAAACAATTGATTATAACGGCCCTGACATCCTCTTAATAGACAAAGAAAAGAAAACAGCTTCTATAATTGATGTTGAAATCCCTTTGTCCCACAATTTGCGGACGTCTGAAGCGGAAAAAATCGAGAAAATATGAGAACTTGGCAATTGAATTAAAAAACCTTTGGAAGTTGCAAGAGGTCTCGCAATTCCCCATGGTCATATCAGTTGAAGGAGTCGTCACCAGGAACTTTAAAAGAAATCTAGAGAATTTAGATATCAAAAATATCTTTGACGAAGCTCAGAAAGCCACCCTTCTTCAACCATATCATATTGTTACCAACTTTTTAAATGCGTGAAATTATTGTAGGTCAGGATGGATTTCCTTCCAACGCAGTCCGAGCCTAGTCCTATAATGTTAATTGGACAGGTCAAATTTTTCCCTGCTAAAGCAGAGGAAGTGTCAAAAATCGGTTAATAATAATAATAATAATAATAATAATAATAATAATAATAATAATAATAATATGAAGAAGAAGAAGAACTTTTGGCACTCTCCACCTCTGTAACGACACTCTTTATTTCAGATGAATTGAATTGTTGCCTTATTTTACGTAGCGAGACTCAGGCCATGACACCTGCTTTTCCGTCTGACCACGCAAATTATAATGATGAGATGAGGAGGCCGTGGACTTTCAACAAGTAAATGAGTCGTTTTAATGAATGAATTAAACATTTCGAAGAATATGTCAAGAACGACACTGTTCGTCGAAGTAGATAAGGAAAGTATTCCTAAGCCAGAATGCGCCTGATCCCCGTTAGATCGATGGCAAGATGGCATGGCACGCCTCCGTACGAACAATATTCCCGGGATATCGAATAGACGGTGGACAGCATGGGGAGGTCCATGGGCTTTTCTGGGCAACGTCTCCCTTAAAAAAGTGACCGTGGCCGGTTCCCGTTGGTCAAACATTCCCCAAAGGACTAAAACATTTCTAGCTAAATTAGATAGTACTTTGGAAGACGCTAAGGTTATATAATGCCCTTGACAGAGTACATTCCGACTGGATTGAGCAGACCGTGTTTCTCTATGGTTTTAGCTTTCAGGATGTTTAATGATTTATGAAATGTTAGCGCGAAGTCGTGAAATTAGAGGTCTTATATTCACAGTGAATATCAAGTAGTAGATGCAAGACATATTTAGATTAAGTGCGTGATCTGGGCTGTCCGGGTGACGCCGCGTCAAAGGCTGTGTTGCCGACGTTTCGACCATCCTCTACCGACCATCGCATACCAGCCCTGAAGACCACGACAGGATGGCCGAAACGTCAGCAACACAGCCGTCGACGCGGCGTCACCCGGACAGCCCAGATCACGCACATGACTTTGGCTGCGGAAGCCTACGACTTCATATTTAGATTAACAAGGATACTTATCAAAAAGTGTCACTATTCTCTCAACCGTTTTGCAGTAATTTCTTTCCACTATCCCTACCAGAGACCCCTTCCTTGCTCTTGTTAAAATGAGTTTAAAAGAAACGCGTTTCTTTCGTCAACCCCTTTACATTTTTTTATGTTCTCAATTACTACGTACTTACGCAGTAAAAAGTAAGTAATGTAAAACGGTAGTGGAATCTGACGGTTTTTCATCAGACAAACTGTTATTGTATGGTGTTCATATATGTATTAAATTACTTACTATTACTCTAGCAGGTCGTTAAGTCAGAGATTTTTTCGATCTTCATACCGAAAAAATTGTGCACGTAAAAACGTCTTTTCGTCAGTCTGTCGCCTGTGCAGCTGTCTTTTTCAATAACTACATTCCTCACTGAGCCCATTGTGCACAGATAGAGAAGCTACATTAATTCACGCATAGTTGATACACACATTCAAACAATATGATTGATTTGAAGTTATACCATATTGTGAGCCAAGTTCTTGATACAGGCATACCCTCAAATGCACGTGCATTAAAGAATATTACAAATCATGTGCCACACAACGAAGAAGATAATTCAAAAGGAGTATTACAGATGAGTAAGGCTCATCGTGGAGTTCACTCTGATATCAAAGAAAATATTTTTTTAAAATTCCTTTAACCTGCGGCGCTACAGTTTGAGGAATCCTCCAAACAAGAGAACGCTGGCTTCCTCACACTATATATATCGCCGACAGATTCGAGAATGGGTTATGTAATTCGTTTTTGATTGCTTTTAAATCGAATTTGTATGGCCTAACAACGTCACAACTGACTGTCGGGGACAAGCTGCGTACTTTTCACACCAGGTTATTCCCTACTCGGAAGTTAATTTAATAGCAAATTGCCCTTCGATATTGACGGGAATACGTAATTTGTTTTAAAAACAAAAAGTACGTGCACGTCAACATTAAAGAACAACCCAGAATAACAACCTAGTTAATTCAGCTGATTTCGTAACCTCTTTCTTTGATTTAAACGACCGCAGTAGTAAAATTTTGTTTCTTGATCACGACATTCAACGTCTTTTCAGTGGCGAACGTATCTATTTTTCGTTTACTAATAATATATTACAAAATTTAAAACTCCTAATATTGTGCTACATTTATTTTTTGTTTAGTTCCTTATACAGGATGCGCCAGAGAAACTTACTTATTTGAAAAAATTCCCGCGCGGTGAGTTGGGCGGTTAGAGGGGCGAGAGGGGGCGTATCTGGAGGGGGAAGTTCCCAAGTTTTTTTCTCCTTCCAGTCAGTTGCCATCATGCTGCGGACTAGAGAGCAGCGGTCCTTCGCAGTCGAGAGCTTCTTTTCTAACGGCACATTATATACTCACCGCGCGGGAATTTTTTCAAATAAGTAAGTTTCTCTGGCGCACCCTGTATAAAGAGGATACGTATTATCACCTCAAATATTCAGGTAATCCGCCGTTTTCATAAGCGTACTTCGCACGATCCAATAGATACGAAATTAAAGAAAAATTTTTAGACTAGTTTTGAAAAAATCTTGTTTCTTCAATTCTGCTTATGTTACGCAAAATTACTGGAAAGCAATGACATTTTGAAAAATGTACATGATCTTATTCAAAGATCTACTTCTGAAGAACAAATTATTTAAAAATCTCTATCATTAATATTATATTATATTAATTATAGATATAATTATTGTTGTTGGAAGTCGTCCAAAAAATGTATCTTTTTGCAATTTTCAAAAATTCCTGGATTTTAACAATAGTCAAACCGAAAGAAATCTAAACGATGGACAGACATTTCTCCGTAAATCAATACCCACACACCGTTGATTCTGACACCACAACATATTAGAAGTTATTTAATACTTACAGGAGCAAGAAAGATCCACTTTTGAAGTATCAGGGACTCACACAAACAGATTTAAACAAAATAGCTGTTTTCTACCGAAGCATTACAGTAGGTTCTCAAAATTCGTAAGTAGTACGCGAGAAAGTAAGAATACCCCACTATCGCAAACGGGCAAAAGTGCGGTTGCCAGCTTAAACACTGTGTCAGGGAGTATAGCGAGTTTGCGAAAACTACTTTTCCCACACACCGTTCGCTCGGCGGTATATTAAGGTGATGGAGAGTAATGTAAAATGGACCGTACCTCGATTCAAACCCAGAACCTTCATCCCTTCTGTGGCCCAACTGCGGGAGTTGAAAACCTCTGAGCTACTGAAGCTGTTACGCGACTACTTAGCTTGAATGGAGAATTCGCTGTCGCCGAGATTGGAAGCCGGGGTTTCCCACATCTCGAGCGTACGTGCCTCCGCCGCCGTCGATGCTGTGGCCTTCGCCGTTGCCACCGCCGTTGCCGTTCCTATCGCTGCCACCCCCACCCCCCGCCAACAGCTCCTCCGTTGCTTCTGCCTACCTGCCGTCACCCCCTCT
>BOPP01000230.1:1738017-1772970 GCA_017312745.1 Gryllus bimaculatus | reverse complement strand
AACTCCAATCAGACGAATAGTTTCCGAGATAGACGCGAAACAAAAAGAACTCAATTGTGCAAAGTACAAAACGGCACCCTCATACGTGCCAAATTTCGAAAAATATTGATTTCAGCACTGCTATCTCTATTTCTGTATACAAGTAAAACCCATTAAAAGAAATCGATTATTGCAAAGCAAACTCCAATCAGACGAATAGTTTCCGTGATAGACGAGAAACAAAAGGAGCCTCATTTGTGCAAAGTACGAACCGCCCCCCCTTCCGCGCCAAATTTCTAAATATTAATTTCAGCACTGCTATCTCTAATTCTTTATACAAGTAAAACACATTAAAAGGAATTGTTTGGTGCAAAGCAAACTCCAATCAGACGAATAGTTCCCGAAAAAGACGAGAAATAAAAGAAACCTCAACTTATTAAGTTACAAAATACCCCCTTATTACGTGCCAAATTTCGAAAAATATTAATTTTAGCACTGCTATCTGAAATTCTGTATAAAAGTAGAACACTATAAGAGAAATTCATAAGTGCAAAGAAACTCCAATCAGACGAAAAGTTTACGAGATAGACGAGAAACAAAAGGAACCTCAAGCGATCAAGTTACCAAATACCTCCCCCTTACGTGCCAAATTTGAAAAAATTTTAATTTAGCACTGCTATCTGTAATTCTGTATACATGTAGAACTCTTTAAGAGAAATTCATACGTGCACAGCAAACTCCAATCAGACGATTAGTTTACGAGATTCACGAGAAACAAAAGGAACCTCAACTGATCAAGTTACTAAATACTCCCCCATTACGTGCCAAATTTTGAAAAATATTAATATCAGCACTGCTATCTGAATTTCTGTATGCAAGTTAAACACTTTACGAGAAATTCATACGAGCAAAGCAAACTCTAATCAGACGAAGTTTACGAGATAGACAAGAAACAAAAAAGAACCTCAACTGTTTAAGTTACAATATACCCCCCCATTACGTGCCATGTTTTGAAAATTATTGTTTTCACCACTCCTATCTTAAATTCTGTATACAAATAGAACACTTTAAGAGAAATAATTACGTGCAAAGCAAACTCCAATCAGACGAATAGTTTACGAGATAGGCGAGAAACAAAAGGAACATCAACTGATCAAGTTACAAAATATCCCCCTATTACGTGCTATATTTCGAATAATTTTAATTTCAGCACTGCTGTCACAATTTCTGTATACAAGTAGAACACTTTAAGAGAAATTCTTAGGTGCAAACCAAACTCCAATGGGACGTATATTTTTCGAGATAGACGAAAAAAAAAGTGGAAGTTTCAGTGATCAAGTACAAAACACCCCCCTCCCATTACGTGTCAAATTTGGAATAAAATTACTTTTGGCACTGCCATGTGATATTGTTCGACCTTGCTATGTATCTATAGTCGAAAACCTATCCAGCGTCGGGACTGGATAGTAGGACCTCCCAGTCAGAGGCAGTGCAGTGACATCAGCTGATGCTCTAAGCCTCCTTTCGGGTATACACTTGTCATTTCCGTGACTCTGGCCGGAAAGTCCTAGGGTTCAAGTACGGACGGTGGCAGTTTTTCGATTCTTAACTAGGTCGAATTCAGTTGCAATTTGGAGGAGAATTCTAACAGGAGGCTGATTTGAAAGCTATTTTTTTCTTCCAATGCCAAGTAAATGTTGGAGCATTAGCTTAATATACGGGCTTCGATTTTCCCGCGATATTTTCTTCCTCATCCTTGTCCCCCTGCTGTCTCCTACACACACAGACACTCTTACATGCGCTTCAGTTCTACATATGTCAGGAGCTTAGAGCTTCTCCTGGGCGAGGCGGTGCCCCGCTGACGGAGATATCTGGAGGAGGGCATTCGCAAGCTCTCGTGTAGGTCGGGGCCCGGATCTCAAATTCTAGCACAGGAAGACCGCCATCTCCCGAGATCCCCACCCAGCATTAACGAAACTAACAACGAAGGGACGGATTTTAATGAAATGTTTTTTTGTTTTGTTTTTTAACTTTAAAACAATGCCATTTAGTATGCTTGTAGAAGTTAAATGTATGTTATGATAAAAAGAAATTACCCGTTTTTTATACGGCCATATTTATAATTTTTTGTTTTTTTATTTTTTCTATAACGACTAATAGGTCATTTTTAACATTTTCCGTCATTTTTAGAGCATTTTTTGCTGATTTCATCGATTTTAATATAGTTTTAATGGGTTTTTTTATCAAATGATATTTACAAGATGCAACAAATGTTTCCCACAGAATTTCTGAGAAGCGTATTCGACTTCTTTCCTCAGAAATTGTAAGTCAGCCGGTGTGAGTATGTAATGTAAGGTTCTTGTGACGGGCCATTGTCAGTTTAACAGATTTCGGGATAACTAAAGACAGAGATTTCCTGTTAAAGAACAGTCAAAAAGAAAATTTGGAAACTATGTTCACCTAAACGAAAGGAAGAAGACTGGATTACATCAGTAACATATTAAACAGTTTGAGTTGTTCATCTGAACTTTTTTTATCGAGTTTTTTATATCGTGTTTCTTTGCTTTTAGGGAATTTTTAAAACATTTTAAGAGCATTTTATTGATAATTTTTGCGATGTTTTAACCCGCCAAATTTGGCCCATGCTGATGCCTGTTGCTGTTCTCGTGCGCAGCGTGGCCTTTGGCCCAGTGTGCGCCGACCGCGCACGGCGCGTGTGGTGCCGGGCTTGCGTAGGAAGGACCGCCCAAGGTGAAGGCGCGGTGGCAGCGTCTTCCGCCTCTGACGTCACGGCGCCCGGGATCTCCCATGCGCCGTCGCGGCGGCCATGAGGCGAAGGGACCAGGCCAAATATTGATGACTTCCTCCTGCGTGACTGTTCTGCAGTGGGTCAGCACTTGGCGCTCCAGTGAATGTCTCAATCAGTCCTTTCGATAACTCCGATTCTCGCCGGAATGTTACGCAGAAAACACACTAGGCTGACTTATAAAAACATACTTAGCTTAGCCCACAGTCAGATTTTGCTAGTTAAAAATTTGTATTTGTAAGTTCATAATAAAAAGTTTAAAATATAACTTGAAGTAGATTGGCTCGTCCATCCTCAAGAAAGTTACAGGAAATAAAATCGATACTTTAGTTAAAATGTATGTTTTATTGCAAAATTAAATTTAGTTATCATTACTAAGGGGGCGTATTTTGATGACCTAAAATATTGCAAAAATACTAAAAAAAATGCCCTTAAAATACTCTAAAAACAAAGAAAATTACGTAAAAATATTTTTTCAAAACCACTTCACATGAACAGACACTTGCAGACTTTGGGTTTGGAGTGTTCTTTAAAATAAAATCTCTGCCTTAATTTAACGCGAAATCGGTTGAACTGGCAATGGCGCCGATAGGCGTCACAGGAACCTTAAATTGCGTAGTACTCACAAGGCTGACATTACAATATATGTGCGAAGAAATTGAATTGGCTCTTCAGGAATTATGTGGTGAACATTTGTTGCACCTTGCAGATATTGTTTGAAGCAAGTACCATTAAAATCGACGAGAACAGCAAAAAATGCATTAAAAATGACGTAAAAAGGTAAAAAATTACCTATTGGTAGAAATGGACAAAATGCAAAAAAAGACATGAAATGGGTAATTTCGTTATGTCTTAACATACAACGAATTTCTATACTAAATGACGTTCTAAAGTGAAAAGAAAAAATGACATTTCATTACAATCCGCCCCCTAATCATTACTCTAATGCATACATTCCTAACAATCCATGTTACGCTTAAAAGACAAAATAGTAGTGCAAAAAACAGTTTGCAAAGAGTAGTGCAAAAAACAAAAAACAACACAAATTTGAACTTGGTGTCTTGCCGCGAAATGAAAGTACGTGTTCTTCAATAAACCACATACGCTGATTACGAAAATGAAATCAGAAATTTTCCATCACGTACTAATTTTTCTGGATAAAAATGCCACCTATACCACTTTAAGAAAGTGGAAACGACTCAGTAACAATACAGGAGGAATCCTTACTTGATTAATAAACAGATCACTTCAACAAAACTGTATAACAAAAATTGTTTATATTTACTTGTTTACACGATGAATTATTTGTATTACAAAACACAAAATGAAAACAGTACAGGAAAGCTAAATAACACTTGAAATGTACTTACAAGTGAAATACCTTTCCCGGAAACTTCCCGCTTGTGGGTGGGTGGTGAAACTTCTTGTGGGAGTAGCCAGCAGTGATGGGCCAAAAGGTTGGTGACCACCTTCCCTCACGTCGTCTTTCCATGGCAGCGACGTCTTGGTGAAATCGTTCGCCATGTTCGTCGCTCACTTCTCCACGATTAAGAGGAAAGAAATCCAAAAGGGAATGAAGGAAGCCTTGTAACAGTCCAGTATGATTTCCTTCAGTTCACTGAAATTCTCAGACATTACGCTTCACAAGAAATTGTCGCATACATCTTTCACTATAAGCCAAACTGCCTTCTCAGTATCAGCCAGCAACTTCAAAGGTAGTACCTTTCATCAAGTCACGGATGGGAGGCCCAATGAAAATTCCTTCTTTAATTGTAGCAGTACCAATCGCAGGAAATTTAGATAGTAAAAATTGAAAACCCAGGCCATCTTTTTCCATTGCTTTCACAAAATTCTTTATAAAGCCTAATTTCGGACGGAGTGAGTCTTTCCTTGCCCTACTATCGCAATGACACAAGAAACAGCAATATTTTGTGTAACCAGTCTGCATTCCTTGAAGAAGTCCCAAAATTTCGAGATCACCACAGATTTTCCATTTGTGATTCGAATATCCAGTATACTTCAAGAGTACCCTAATGTTCTCGTAGGTTTCCTGTAACTGAACGGAATGGGCTTCTTGTATCGCAGGTTTCTCGTTTCCGTTATGTAAAAGAGCAACTTTTAGACTACAACTTTATATCGTGCAATTCTGCCAGCGATAATGCCTATAGTTGTAGCCGTGCTGCAGATGGCTTGTAATCAAGATCGTCATGATCTGTTGGTTTGTCACAACCATCGTGTTTCATCTTCCAAAGTCTATTCCGTTGGCGGTTTCGGAACTGGGAGAACATCAGAAAGCGGAACTGGCCGCATTGCAGTTTGCAAATTTGGATAAGAAACTGTTTTAGTTTACTTGCTACTCCTGTTACTTGCGTTAAACAAAAGTAGCAATCTGTAATGTGATCTCTAGGTTTCCTCCACAACTGTGGTGCCGCAAATGGCATAGATGGGAGGTTTCAATGCAACCAGCCTCTTAAATAGCGGGAACTATGTGAGCAATAGATCTGTGGTGCCCAACACTTACCCGCATCTACCTTTGATTCAAGATACATCTCGTACGCGTTTTTGACGATCGGAAAGATGGAAAGTCTTTGAGACAGTCGTAAACTCGCCACATACATAACAGAAACGATTTGGTGAATTAACACACTTCCTAGGCATCACTGAGTAGTATAAGAAACACGCAAACACGCACAAACAATATTCTTCATGTTAGCGGATTAACACACTCCAAGAACAGATATTGTGTTATCTCACTATCGATTGACTAATGCAAATTCAACTTGCATTTATCTATCCCCAGAAGCTATCTCCCTCTCCCCTCTCTACTCGTAGCTTTAAGTAATAATTTCCCGAAAATAAAAGAATGTGATAGGCGCCGCGACAGCATAAATATCGCATTCGAGAGCCGATACAATTTCGTTTCCAGAAGAAAGTTTAGGTGACAGCGAAAGATGGTTTTCATCACTGTCATCAGGGCACTAAAATACACAACAATCAAATATTTTTGTTCTACGGCAAATTTTATTGTCGCACTGTGTTATCAGCGTTTTAGCACTGTAGTTATCCCCAAAAATACGTTTTTCTTAGATTTCTTGCAGAATATTCTAGAAGGACCCATAACAGTGTCAATCGATTCATCTTGTCCAGAGGAATAAAATCAGCTATTGATGTAGGTGTCTAACTCCTCCCCCAACACAATTTGAGTGCTTTACTCACCCCCTCCCTCATATTTTTTTTTCTAGAATACTCTCAGAACGTCCTGGAAGATTTAAAAAAAATGTTAGTTCCCATCAGTCGACCGAGACGCGTCGAGCGGGCTAGCAGCAAGTAATGAAAAGACACACTTAAAATTTGAAAGATGGAACAAACTGTGAAGAGTCCCAAAATAAAGAATCTTGGAAACGGAAGAGATGCGTTCTCTTTCCCAAATGTGAGGTAGCGAACTGTGAGGGTTAAACAATAAATTGTTTTTAAATGGAAGCGAACACGAAAAGTTGCGCAACACTAAGGCCAAAATTGTATGCTTCCGTGAGTTGGAAAATAAAATAAAACAAAGATAAACAACCAACTTACCCGCATGAAAAAGAATGCATTACATTTAGGAAATTTATTTTCAAGCCTCTTTGTACGTCCAGTTTCGAAAAAAAAAAGTTGTCTTACATAAAATTGAGTTTAAAAGTTCCTTCCGGACGCGAAATTCCAACCTGCTACCGCGACACCAGATAACGGCGCGGCGTCTGCCGACGGAGCTGAGCGAAGCGTAGTTTCTTGGCGTTTTCAGTAATACTGTGGAGGTATATAGCTTGCCGCGCACTAGGTTATTTTAGGGGCACCAAGTGTTCTATGTGTACTATTCATTTAATCTATTACATCTACTAAAATTCATTTTTGCTATTTGTTTTACCCATGGTATTCACCGGCGTAACAATGAACGCAGAATACGATCCAAGCTTTACGGAAATTAGCATTTCTAGAATAATTGAATTATTATTTGAGAGTCACATACAATAAATGAGAGACTCTTGCAAATTATTTCCTTATCATCATGACATAATTTAGGTTTACAGTGTTTTGCAGCTAAAAATTGGTTCATTAAAATCGTTTAGGGGCTGCAACAATGGCACAACTTGAAAAATGAATTTTCGAGATAAAAGATTTAATTTGGTTGAATTACAGATGGCACCCGCTTAGTAACTGGTGCAATATGGGATAAGTATTATTAAAAGGCTTCAGAAGAGTTCTGTTAATAATAATTATAAAATATTTTAAAATGAGTGACGTAATATAAAATTCGTATTTTTAGTTTCTTCCTACGGAGTAGAGAGAAAGCAAAGTAATACTGCGAGAAAAAAAGACAGCAAAACTTATTACAGGGCCCAGGTAACGAAAAAGTGCATAAATTTAGAAAAAAATTCTTCTATCACATGGTGTAGCCACAATCCATATTTTGTGGGCCCTTCATACTGAATAATAGAATGGCGGCAAACGCCTGTCAGTGAAAACCGCTAGCGGCGTTTTCCAAATTTTCAAAGAAATAACTCCATTGTTTTTATACATTTTGTTGTTGATTTAGTGTGAAGGAACTGTTTAAGATGAATGATGTAGGTCTCATGCTCGTTTTTTGTTGATTTTTTTTTTTGTTTTGTTTTGTTGGTTTTTTTTTTTTTTTTTTTTTTTTTTTTTTTTTTTTTTTTCGTCACCATTCACTAGGACGTAATCAGGCAACTAGCATCAGTAGGCGACCACTATTGCTTGTAACGGTATGGTAACTGTGAGGATGACACGATACGATGATGATAGGAGGTGAAATGACGAACACAATACAACCATGCCCGAGGCGAAACAAAATCTGTTCCTTAAAGATAGATTTCGAGATGTAGCATTTTCGAAAATTTGAGTACTTTTCGCGTAATTTTGCGTGAAAATACGGACAAGAAAGTGCGTGCTGTTTTCACACCATTAGTTTGAGTTGTGCCAGTGTTGCAGCCCACAGAGGAAATATTGAGTTTGTTGATTATTTCTAGGCTTGAAGTTCAAACTGATGCTTCTGCGAGTTTCATTTTAGGCAGCACTAGCTAATGATAAGCCTGCTTAGATGACCTGAAAATGATTGTTCACGAATTAATATGTAGGTTTTCTCCCCGTCAGATGTAATTGCTCCCCATGAAGTTTGCCTCAAATAAAAATATTTCGGGAAACTGGGTATTTAATGAGTTTCCGTTATTATTGCATAGGGCTAATCCTGTGAGCTGACCTGGCGAACTTTATGCTTCCGCTAGGAATGTATTTTGAGAGGGGCTGTTTTTGCATAACACGCTACACGATTCTCTGTGGAACATCCACCTCACAACATAGACCTCAAGTACCCCGCGCGAGTTCTCGCTGGTGAATGTGTCTTTAGCCTTGGTATCCTATTCCGTAGGCCGTGGATGAAAACGCATGACACTCGCCTGAAGCCTTGCGATATTACGTTATTAATTATTTCTGATCGAAATTACCGGCGGGTCGGGAATATTTATGCTTGTCTGACTGTTTCTCTTACAGCTCGCAGCTACGTACATTAAATGCATGTCTTTCTTTTTCAATTGGTCAGTGTGCGCCAGCGGCAGGCTCAAATGTCTGTGTATGAAGCGGAAGTTTTTTTTTCAGTTTTTTTTACCCTTTTGCACAAACACTACATTAGTAAACTATTTCGTTAATCGTCATGCGGGGCATGTGCCTTTTTTGAGTACTGAAAATATTGACCAATGCGGCCACAACTGGCGAAAACATTAGTTCAAATTGCGAGGTCAGAAATAATGAACTGATATTCTAATGACTAAACAACATTCCATTAGCACGTGTCTTATTATTTAGGAAAGAAACTGGAGGGGACCCTCATTTACCGTTTGTGACTCTCTAAAGCTCGGGACATTAGTTTACACTGACGATATGTAAAAAAATATTCGAGTATTCTAAAAATTTCGTTAATTCCCATTAGGCTTGGCGCGTATTATGCGTATAATGCGTTCATTGTACAGAGATAGGACTCAGGGCATCAACTGATGTCTCTTCAGTCCCTCTGACCGGGACGTCCTAGTTCGAGCCCCAACGGTGGCAGGATTTTCGACACTGCTTGTTAGCTAGGTCGAATTCCGTTCGCTGTCTGGAGGAGAATTCTAGAGGCCGGCTGCTCTGATCAGTAGTTTTCCGTGGTTTCTCCGATTAACACCATGCGAATGCCAGAGCAGTACCCTATCAAACGGCCACGGACCGCGTGCGATCGCACCTTCCTCTTCCTTGTCCTATCCTCGTCAATTGCACACACACTTACACTAATATTCACTACACTACCACACGTGCCAGGAGAACGGTCGGGAGCTGAGAGCTTGTCCCGGCTGGGGCTGCATCCCGCTGGGGGATACCTGGTTGAGGAAAACACACTAGCCGACGGTAGGTCGGCGCCGGATCTCGCCATCCAGCAAGGGAAGTTCACCACCGTCACCTCCCGAAGGAAAACATGCACAACACTTACGGGACTAATGACTCTTGTTAGTTGATATGCCCGGAATCTCTAAAACAATCAATCCAATGCGTTCGTTGTTACACCACTGAATAATGTGGTTATAACTAACAACAAAAATAAATTTTAGTACATTTAAAGGATTAAATGAATAGTACACATTGAACACTTGGTGCCGTTAAAATAACCTAGTTAGCCTAGTTAAAATAACCTAGTTCTAACCAGCAAGCTAGTTAGAATCCATGTTTTATTAGTCCTTGATACCGAAAAAGCAATTGGCAACAAAAGTCTGTCTATCAGTATGTTGTCAAAGCTAGCGCCTAAGTTACTTAGATTTTCTCTGAAACTGATATTCCTCAATCAATTTAAAGGAACTCGAAGCCCTCTGAGTTTGAAACGGACGTATTGAATTTGAGGGTATTTTGCATGAAACCTCAACATTTTCAAACTTTTCTCAAAAGGACTCCAAAGTTTTTGTTTAAATATTGTCCTCAGATAGCTTAAAAAACTCTCAAGAGAATAGTGCAGATCTCATTTTTGTTGAAATCTTTGAATTTTCGAAAATTGCAAATGTTTGAATTTTTTGGTTTCTTCCTACAACTACAATACTGAAAATAAAGATTTTCTTCCCTAATGATATCTGTTCTATAAAGATAGATTTTTAAATAAGGTCATGTACAAGTTTTTGAAAATATGGTAAGTTTTTACGTGATTTTGTGTGAAATATAAGCAATTTTTAAAGAATTATTTTCGAAATACTAATGATGAAATGTTAACTAATAATGAAAGCCTTCATTGCACCCCTGATTATAAGGCCAAATATTGGACAGTGATCACTTGGTGATTATGACATTGCCACATGAATAATAGTGTTTCTTATAAATTCATCTCTATGCGTAATTTATTTTAAGCAGACTACATAACAATATTAAGACACCTTACTGAACACCATACATTATGAAACACAGATATTAACAAAGACACAGGGCACTGACAATAACAATGTTGAAACGATGAGAATTTTTGTCAAATATCTAAAGGACTTACAAATACTCAGTCACCACAAATCAAGAATAGAATAAATTTAAATAAACCTTGGATTAATCATGAGATCATAAAACAAAGCAGACTCAAAGGTTGAGCATGAGCAAATTATAGAAGAACTGAAACAGATGAAAGTTACACTATCTATTGGAACAACTCAAACAATCTCACCTCTAATGTGAGACAGCGTAAACAAAAACACAAAGAACAAATTGTTCAGGATGGTGGCAAAAGATTCTTCTCCTATATACGAAGACAAACTAACTGTAAAACTGGCCCTCCTATGATTGTTCTGAATGGAGATTCTGTGATAACCGATCCACGTGAAATCGTGGGATGCTTTTCAAATAATTTCGGAAAAGTATATACTGTAGAACCTAAAGACCTGTTGCAGATTATTGAAGAGAAACATACTGGAATTATTAATATAAATAAAAATATATAAAATATTGAATTTTCAAACATCAAAACTGCCCAGAAAATGTGCGGACTGAATGCAAGCTCATCCAGTGGTCCTGATGGTATTCCAACCATGAATCTGAAAAATTGTAAACTACAACTTGCCCCTTTCCTGAACAGAATATTTAAACAATCATTAGAATCAGGGAAGTTGCCCTCTGCATGGAAAAAGCTGTCATCACACCAGTTTTCAAGGAAGGAGACAAAAAACCACAGATCAAAAAGTTTGACAAGTACAGCATGTAAAGTCATGGAAAAGCTAATTGTTCAACAGTTTTTAACCATGCATTTGAAAATGATATTATCCCTAAACAATAACACGGTTTCATTCCAGTAAGGTCAACATATACAAATTTCCTCCAGTTGCTAGATGTGTGGACCAAAGAATTGGATCAGAAACAACCAGTTGAATTGGATCAGAAACAACCATCCTATACACTTGTGATCTAGGTGATGATCTGTCTTCCAATTGGAACTGCTATGCGGATGACATCAAACTTTTCTTAAATCCTCTAAAAACTATCAGATGTTACAAAATGACTTCAACAAAGTGGTGAGATGGTCGGCATCTTGGTTGCTGCCTTTAAATTCCAATAAATGTATGGTCCCCCATCTAGGAAAAAATAACCTAAATTTTAATTATAGTATTGAAAATCGCATCCTCAATCATACAATAGAACAAGATGATCTCTGCATTCTTATCTCTTGAAATTTGAAATGGGATAACCAAGTTGCTGCCGTTACCGAAAGAGTCAATAAGCTAATATATCTGATGAGAAAGGCATTCTCTACATTGCATCCATCAACAGTAAAACTGGTGTATATGATGTATTAGACCTCTTCTAGACTATGCTAATGTGGTTTGGTCCCCTTATTATCAAAAGATAAAAACATTTTGAAAAAGGATAAAGGCAGATTACCAAGATCCCTAGAGAACTACATTCATTGGATTACAAAAGAAGGTGCAGAGAATTATCACTTTTGACATAAGAACAGAGAAGAAATAGGAGCGATATTATAGAAACTTTTAAAATCTTGAATGGATATTATAAAATTCCTGAATTTCACAACTTTTTTACAAAAGCCACGGAATCTAGACTTAGAGGACATACGATGAAACTAGTGAAAGACAGGGCAAGGACACAACAACATTCTCATTTTATGTATCCCATATCCAATTTATTTCGTCGGATAAAGTAAAGGACGCTTGACATGGCACAGATGTGATTTTTGATTCACTTCCTGTATTTTGTCACATTCCAAAGGTTTAAAATAATGTCAGAAAGTATGTATTGTGTAGCATCACTATGTTCTTTTCTTCTTCTCCACGTTTCACTGCTAATATTAATGGGTATGAGAATTGCAGAGGTCACTTCCACACAAATATGTGTACCGTATAAATGTCAAGCTACTTGCGCAATAAAATATTGGCAGAAGACAATTCATAGTGCTGAGCAAAAATTATCCATTACATGAAATTGTTTCCAAATTATTATTATTATTTTTTTTATAAAGATAAATATATTCTTTGCACTCACCTCTCAAGTTAGCCTACATTTTACATACCTACATTACATTCATTGTCCATAAAATTAAATCATAAACCTTTAATAAAGCTAGTACCAACTTAAGTGAAAGAACCTTTAAATTAAAAAACAAACAAATAATTGTTTATAATTTCATTTTAGCAATAAAAACTGGCTTTTTGTGTTGGAACTTTATCAATCGAGGAAAATAAGGATATACTTGAAATTATATAGTACAAATAAGACGTTTGATAATTCACGATTGGCTCACCACTGAAAAAAGCAAACGGTAATTTAAATTTCTCCTCATGCTGCTTCTCTTTCCTCGTTATTTTCCTTCTCCTAAGGTATTTCATAATATGTAGGTTGATTGAACCCCTGCAAAAAGGAAGGAAATTTAAACTTCTTTCTCTCCTTGATATTTTCCTTCTTCTTTCCCCTTCTTCAATTTCGATATACAGTAAAACCCCTTGTAACTTTCACCCATTTTGCGATTTCTTGACTTTTACGTAATTTTTCGTTACACCCATCAAAGCCTATATTTAGAATGCATTCTCTTTCCGCAATTTACAATTCCAGTGCTTCCCATCTTTTAGAGCATTTTTTCTCTTCTTTTGTTTTTATTTTTAGAAGTATTTGGATACTTTTCAATTTTAATGTCTGGTTCCAATCTGAATGTGATTATTTTAAATTAAATTGTGATAAGACTCGAATTGAATACAAGTGATCTCAATTTAAACATGATGGGTCTCAATTCAATGTTGAAAAGGTGGAGTAAATTCAGCTTGCCTTGAACACATGTGTCATATATTAGTAGTTTTAATCATTGCAACAAGTATAATAAATAAAACATTATATTATTAACATAATACCAATGCTTTTAATTTCTGGGCCTCTCAATAATATCAGTCATAAAGCCTCACTGGTTAATTTTTCAGCCTAGCAATTCAAAATTTTAACCTTTTATAAACTATCAAGGAACACAAGGGAAAATAAATAACAACAGTATTCACATCAACAGAGACATATATTTTACATACATACTCACACACGCAGAAAGTACATTTATTCTAATTGTTTATGAAATGACATTTATGCATATACAAACAACATTCTTTTGTTCGAGAAACTCACAGTAAATGAAATTAGATCTCAATATCAGATTCAATGTACAATAAGAGAAATAGAATTCATAATAATTCATGCGTATCACAAAACAAAATTTCACTAAACTTTAAACAACTACTTTTTGCAAAAGCATCATCAAAGCAACTGCCAGGTATGCACCGAGGTATTTTTAAACACAGACATAAATCATCTTGATTTTGTATTCCTTTGTAGTATACACAATATTCAAGTATTTTCCAGTATGTTTTCCTTAATCTATAAATTCTTAAATATCAATTCATTTTCTTGGAAATAATCGCCGAGTCAAAATGAAAACTACTCCACAATAATCATCTACTGTTTTTAGAAACACATATCTATTGGTGTTTAAAACACAGATTTTTCAAAAGAATCATAAATGACATAAATTACTACAGAGAGATTATAAAGAGAAAGCTATTTCATGCCATCAATAAATGTGCTGAAATAGATATTTTGAAGCTTATATGTAAGGAATAAGAGGTCATACCTGTGGCAGTGTTTTGTTACTGCGACGTTTGCTATTCAATCTGTCTATTAAAGGAATGTCGCTATCAGAGTCACTCGAGTCTGGAGCAGAGTCCGGAGACAGTTCCTCATCCGAGTCTGGCTTGCTCGGTTTCTCTGGTCTTATCTTCTTCCTCTGAAATAGTTCTCAATCATTTCAGAAATTGTCACAATTTTTCCATAATACATTAACATTTACCCATTTAATATTCAAATCAACAAAAATTATAACAAAATATTTTGCTTAATATACTCAAGAATATGACAAATATTAAAGTAATGTGAAATCAAAGTATTAATAAATCATCAAAATGTCACCAATTTGCATATCATAGAGTAAAAAACTACTACCTTACCATATACTGATGAAAAGAGACACTCTTATCAACACTCACACATTTTAAGTTCAAATTCATGTGTGGTCTACAATAATGAAATACATTTTTTGTTAATTCTGTTCATGTTATTGTTAACTTTAATTCATACCTCTAACTCATGAAGACATGAAAAATGCTCTCCAATCATTTTAAAACTTTAAGAACAACTTCAAAACAACACAAAATCAAAATTTTGCTTCCCTTTTTTATTCAATAATTTTTGCTTAAAACTGTGACAATCACAATTTAATGTACTTTTCCCATAAAGCTTACCAAATTTTTCAAAGAATCAATCTTTTGTAGATTTAACAACTAGTGGTGCATACAAAACTTTTTCAGCACCCACACATATGACAAAGAAAACAGGCAGAATCTTAATAAATTACAGATTCTTTAAATATTTAAAAGTTTCTTACCAAAGCAAAAAATAAAAGGTTCAAAACGAAAGAATATCTTTAGTAAAAATAAACATTTCACTCCATACTTTTCAATACAGCTGACAAGTTATTAATCATTACATTATTTCAATTTTAAATTTCATTTCTCCATTATGCAACGGAAACTCATCGTCAGTAATTCAAATTACAATAAAATGACTTGCATGCTTTGAATATTTAAAACTCTCAGCATTTTAATCAGAGGTCCAATCTACAACACAAATTTTCTAAACGTTTGTGTTCTCATGTTGCTATACCTGTATTAGTGTACCTTAATTTCTAATACTAGGTAACTCATGGAGAGAGAGATTCAATTTTTTATTGTATATTACACATTTAAAAAATTCTCAAAGATGTGTAGAGATTATATAAAAATCAAACAATATGAATTAGTTAGTGATCGTGAATCAATGATACATATTTCTAACATCTATGAGCATATTAACAAACAATTCATACTCAACAGGTGACTCAAACTAATCAATAGTCACCATTTTCTCTTGGAAAGTACAAAACTGAGCTTAATAATATATACAAAAGCAAGCTCCTGAGCACTTTCAAATAATGTACAATTAGGCTGTACAGAAGATATCCAAATACTTTATGAGTTACATATTGGCTCTTCTCTTTTTTTTTCTTTTTTTTTTATATGCCCATATTCCTACCATGATGTTGGAAACCCAGTAAAAGAGATCCGGTATTTGCCTTTCCTACACATTATAAAATCATAACCATTGATTGATTTATTTTATTACACACATTGAGTGTGTCTAAATGCCACAATCACAAAACATCCATGGGATTTGCATTCTTACCTCAGAGCTGCCCTCATTACAACTTAGTGCACTATTTAGATTGGCATATTAGACTAACAAAAGCTTAAAGTATTAGACTAACAAAAGCACAAAGACCAGTAGTAGATGCTTAAAAATATATACAGCAATCACCAAAAATAAAAGAACAATGATTGAATAAAATATTCACTAAATCCCTTATCCAAACAAGCATGACACAGGAAAGATTTCATCAACTTTATATGCATTCATTAAAACAGGAAACAGTGATTAGAGGTCACATTCACCATATCATGTGGTGAATGACCATGAAGTAAAATGCCAAATGACACTATTGAAGTTTTTACTAGGTAAACATTATCTGTTCTAACTTGTTACAATGAAATGATCCCAATGTACCTCTTATGACTCCATCACAAACACAATATCATTAGCAAGATTAGGCTAAAGCTTTTGCACCATTTGTGTAACTCCATTATGAGGTTAACATGCTATGGAAGAATAAAAGAAAAAAGCATCACACCAAAAAAGTTTTTCTCTGCAGCACAAAACTGGGTAAAAATGAAAATAAAAAAAACAATCTGACTTTTTCAAAGAAACCATTTTCTCTCTTATACTATTTCCAGAGAATTATTGATTTTTAAGTGGCATCTTCTAATTTTGATAGATGCCTTACAAGAAGCTCTTACTACAATCTTTTAAAAAATTTCTTTAAACAAACAGCTATTTTATTTTTTTATTTTTCGTGCTCAATTCTAAAGCCAAAACCTGATTTTCAAGTTCCATATTTCTGAAAATCCACAGTATCAAGATCTGATAATACCTGTCTTGTATACTTGCCATAATATTCAGAAATATAAATTTTAATGAATGTTATTCATTTACACTTGAACATCAAATGATATTTTAATTTACCTTTTCCAAGAGTTTTATGTTTCAAAGAGACAATTCAGAAAAATTGTATTACAACTTTGGTTTTATCCATTCCTTCATAAGTGTTAAATTTAAGAATATGCAGTTTGCCCAACATGTTTCCTTAATATTACGTTTGTCAACATTTTATGCAATGCCCATCTGTTGAATGATCAATGTAATAAACTGGAGATATTAATCTGAGTTCAATCAAGAATATAACAATATTATAAACTGAACTTCAAACTTTAAATAATAAATACACAAATACTCAGTAAACTCCAAAACTTAAGGATATCTTAATATTTACTGAAAGACATTGAAATTATTTTTATGATTAGTGCTTCACTTCATATAGAATTGCATTTAAGGTTTAACATACATTTATACTTAGCAGCATTAAATCACATTAAGTATTAAATTTATTTACGTGTTAATTCAATCATATAACATTTTAAATAAACATTTACTAACTTACTAATTTATGAACAAAAATGTATAAAATTGTATAAAATGTTGATTAAATTAGTATTCAACAATGTTAAATAGGTCCATGAATATTATTGGAATTCTATTTATGAATAATGGAATTTTTCCAAATGATGGTTAAAATTTGATGTAAAATATTAACTCTTTGATAAAAATAATTGACATAAAAAGTTTTCTAAAATTAATATTCAAAAAGTCAAATGACAATTTTAAAAAATATAGGAGGGAGCCCTATTCTCAAATATGACAAGGAACCAAAATTCTGCAAGATGGCCCTGCTCATTTGTTCTTTGTGTGCATGTGTTCGTGGTATTATCACTTGTTCTTCTCCCCAAGCATCAAAAAGCATTTTTAGAGGTTTATTTTCATTAAATAAATAATTCAATTTAAACATGAATTACACAAATATAATTTTCTATTTATATTATAATCACTGAAAAAATGTTACAAAAATTTGAAATTTATTAAAAGTAGTTTTGGATTGATAATATTAAAATAAAAAAAGTAATTATATGTGAAGTTATATATTGATAAAATGTTCTGTTCATTGTTTAATATATTCCAAACCATACTTAACCCCTTCCTTTAGTAATATTTATGAAAATGTGACAATCATACAATCACACAATGTAAAAACTCGATGAAATTACTTTCCCTCATTCTTTGAAAATGATGTGCAACTGTAACAAAAAGTCAATACTTTCAGATGGTTTCAATACCATTATCTTTTTATACATCACTGGTCAATTTTAGAGATGTATGCTATACAATCTTAATTTCTCTCAGAAAATGACAAGAAAAATAACAACAAAAGTATCTAACAAATTCTGCACATTTTGATTAGTAGATTAATATCTATAAAGAATAAAGCAAAATGACAATCCAGTTATTTTTCAAGAAATTCTCCAAATCACAATAAAAAATAAGTAATGTTTTACTTAACACATTTCCACAATGACTGACAAACCAAAGAGACAGTTATTTGATGAATACTTTGTAATATTATTGTGGTTGCTAATGGCCTTTTAGGTTATGCAACCTTGATAAATTAATAAAAAAGTTACATTCAATTTTAGAACCAAACTATAGATAAAACTGCCTTCTTCAAATAAGATAAACAAACTAAAGACCAACTCAAAACCTCTTGTCAACTCATATCAAAGAGCAATCATTCTTCTCTGAGACTGCACTGAGAAAAGGCAAGCAAGCAGTGCAGAAATAGTAAGCAGCATTAACGAACACATGCACCAATTATAAGCTAGTTCATTTTGTATCCAGTAATTCATTAAATTGAATAATTAATTCAGGTAGACAATTATTGAGAATGGACAAAACAATTTTATATTATAAAAAATATATACCGTTTCCTACTTTCAATTTGGTTTCAGTAATACATGTGACATTATGACAACTAAATAAAATGCATGACAAGACCAAATCCAAAAACATTCCACCATGCCCAACTGCATACATGCGAATATAAATGAAAGGACATTCAATCTTTAATGGCTAAAAGTACAAAGCAAGCACTCATTACAATTATAGACATTCACATTTGCATGCAATGGATAGAGATAATGCAGATTCAATGGTTGTCTTTACACCTTGAAGAGTTGAAATGAAGAAAGAAGAGAATTTCTTCCAGGATTTAAATGCTCTTTCAATAATCTTACATATATAAATTTTAACTACACAAAAGATATTCTTATATGATAAGGATATGATGAAATTAATTAAAATGAATATAATCACAAACATTAAAGAAAAAACAAGCATTAGTATTAGTGTATCGAGACGTCTTGGTAAAAACTAACCAAAACTGAACGATTACAAACAGCACCAGGAGAACATAACAATATAGAAGAAATACCAAACAAATAATATAGAATCTCCTAATGCAAAATCACCTCAAATTGTGTCTTTTAAAAAAAACACTCAATGAATGTTCCTATCTTTCAGAGCTCATTATTTCTTTTTCCACTTCTGATTTTTCAATTTCACAAAAGAAAATCATTAGAATGTACTGAAAGATTTGATGAAGGAAAGTAATCCCAACAAAAAGTATCCCACTGTATTTCAAGCAAGATGAATTCACACCTTCCCAGAGTGGGGTTTGAACAAAATTTTCCTTACCCACTCAATGGATATGCCAGATGTGCTCCCTCAACTCAAAAAATTGAGAACATTTTTGGCAGCTCCACCATTACACTCTATTTCAGAAGGCTGTAGCAGCACAAAACAGTTATTTCGTCTGGCAGAGAATATGTGAGGTGAAATGCTTCAGGCATCCAATGTTTTAACTTCAAATGCCAAAAGCATGGTGGAGCTACCAGATGATCACACAACTGTCCATTCTACTACAGTTAAAAGAAAGTAACATGTCAGTAATTGCTGGTTTCTATTCTACAAATGAATTAAATTTGAAATTTAAAAAAATTAAAAATTGAAATTTGAAAATAAACATTAATTGAATGCAGTTTGACATTAACATGGTAGAAAAAAGTACCGTCTAAACTTCAATAAAAATATACTAACCTTCTTCGAAGTTGGAGGGCGATGTCGAAATATTGGTATGAATTTCTCTGCAGCACTTTGAACGCGACGAATATCGAAGTCTTGATCTACGCGAGTGACAGTCTGAAGCCTGCAAGAGGTAGCAAATAGAATTCAGTGCTAACAAATTCAGTAAACTATAATCTAATCAACTGCAAACATTTACCTTTGCTCTTCACTAGTAACATATAAGTCATCTGGTTTATGATACATATTATGATTATCATAAGCTTTCTTCCTGTAGAATAACGCATCACAAGTAGTGCATTTAATCAAATCGCTGTAAAACAAAGAAAATTAGTTGACATCAATATAAAAGAAACCTGAAAACTATTAAAAGAAGAGTTATTAATAATGTTTAAGAATCCTTACTCTGGAACCCTATTTCGTTCTTCTTCTGTATGCTGTCTTTCAAGATGCTTCTGAAGATTGAATTTCACAATATACTCAAAACCACACAAATGGCAATAATATACTGACTGTGCTTCACCTGCATTGTTTAGTTTAATCTTCTTACTGGGTGGAGGAGTGGCAACAGGCTTGAACAAAGCAACAATCCTGGAAAATTTTTCAACAGTACTACTAATCATGGAACATTTTGAAAATTATAAACATACAGTCTCTTCATGCATAATTGGAATCCTCTCTTCTTACATACATATGTGATAATAGTTTCAGAATAATGATGCTTCAATTGCAAACAAGTCATTATAAATCTCACTGATCCACACACATGCACAACATTTAAAAGTTAAAAATCTTGTGAAATCATAGGTGCCCAAATACCTCTTGTGAGTTGATTTTGAATGATATGACTGAGCCTCTTCATTATAAAATACAACTCCACAGTCTGAACAAGGAAATAATTTACTTGGAGTACTCTTTGGATGTTCTGACAAATGTTTGTCACGATTAATCTTGAGAGGAAATTGCATACCACAATATGGGCAAAAATGTTTTGCTGCACTTTCAGGATGTTTTCTAAATTTATGCTGAATTGCAATAGTGACACTGTCAAATTCTTGACCACACACATCACACACTATATCGCTTGCTTTATCAGAGGTAGTTTTATCATTCTTGGTACTATTATTACTTCCATTGCGTTCTATTGGAATTTCTGGTGGATTACTTTTAGTAGTTGAAGTTGCAGGTTTCCAAGGGCGGCCTTTACTATCTATTTCCTTGTTAGCATGTTTTCTAAATGAATAGAAAAATAAACAATTATTAAAATAAAGCTTCATAATTAAAACAACATTTTATGAAGTATGTACAATTTTGAAGCTTTGCAATAATGCTTCTTTTTTTTTTTGTTTTTTTAAATTTATTTTTTACTATTACTTATACCTGAAATGTTCTTGGAGTGCCTCTTTAGAATCCAACTTGGTATTGCACAAAACGCACACATGCTTTTCCGCACAGGTCTGCGACATAATAACTTCAATACTTAACAGTGTTATTCTGTTTACGTGCTACACATTAAAACGTACTTTTATGTCAGAAAGCATAATTAATGCGCATAACCGCAAGAAAATGAATTAGCACTCGACGTATAGAGAACAAAGGGTGCAATAAGCCAATTGAGATCTTCGCAAAATATCAGTACGATTCCACACTTCCGTATAATTACTGTTGGAGTAAAAAATCAATCACACACTAAACGCAAAGCTAAATATCAAGCGTTTATTTACTTCACAAATCAGACATGACGCCATTTTTATACTGTCGGCCCCAAGCCCACCGCAGAATTGAACTTCGCGCTATCTACTGGTAAGTACAAGCCAACAGGCCCACCCCTTCAGGGTTGACCAACCAGTACTTGGAAATCCAGACGCTAAAATAAATATATGTTCAAATTTCAAATAGGAATCCTCTATCCGTCATTACCAGTTTGCAATGGTCATTAATATGAGCCACAATTTATTGTTTTGGCTTTTGCCGGCAATTCATCAAAGTGTTCACGGTGCTTTATACAACATTGATTAAAAAGAGAAGACATACAAAGTGTACGAAACTATTAAAATTCATTGCCTCCTGCCTATTTCTAATCAATAAAGTGAAAGACCGTTAACGTAATACTGAATTAGGCCGTCTTCTAGTTATAATCAGAATTTATATTTTTTCAATTCACTTGACGAACCTGATCAATAAAACAGAATTTATTTGTCATCTCAGCTTACAAATCCATACGCTTGGTTCACGGTTGTACTCATGGTTCCGGGGCTGACAGTGTGGCAGATCTAACCATGAAAGGGTCTTTTAGTATGATCTAACGCCAACCGTGAAGTTCGTTAGGTTGTTGTAAATTGTTACCGTCTTATTTTTATATGCACACTATTTGTCCGAAGTACTGAAATGAAGGTGGTCATGCGGGCATGTCCAAGAACATCTGATACTCATTGATTTGGAACAGTTCGGAAGCACAGGTTGTGCACGCGCGGAGTCCTGGGGGATCCGCGCTTCTGTATTGCAGCTTTACCATTAACTGTGGTTTAAACGAAAATAATTAAATATTTTGTGTGTCTTTATAGTGATAAATAAGCATTTGCGTTATTGTGTATGATCTCGTAGTTATTGTTCATCGTTGCTTGAGGTTTCCGGCTGCAATGGGCGATGGAAATGAAAATTTTGCTCCAGGCCCGTTGCCTGGTGTGACTTATCCCTTGCAAGTTCTGTACTGTGGGAACTGTTCTATGCCAATAGAAGTAAGTGATTTGTAATTCATAAATATTTCCTCAGTAAGGTTAAATATTAATATTGTTCAATTAAAATCCAAGGAAACTTACTAAAGTTGGTACACTAAGTCAAAATAACGCCAAAGAAAACTAAAGATATGGATCATATTCGAACACTTTGAGGTTAAAATTGTAGCATTGCGCAATCTAACGTCAATGTTATGACGTTTACAAGATGTGCAGAAATGGTATATTACTTTCTGTCGTGAATTTTACTTTGAAATTGGTAACGTAGACCATTATTCCATGAATTGTTTTGGTTATGTACGGTATGTACACATGCAAGCTTCACAAGTCCACCTTTACCATTATTCCATGAGAAATATGGTTTCTAACATAGTCTGCTAATAGGTTCAACAGTTAATTTTATATTTGGGTAATACAGAACCAAATGACTTTCTTAAACTTATTTTTGTTTTAGTACTGTGAATATTATCCAGAATATGAAAAATGCAAACAGTGGCTGGAACGAAATCTTCCTGAGGAATTCGAAAAGCTCATGAAAATTGGTGAGAATATAACTTAAAAATGTTATTAGACAAACTTAAGTGTATGCATTGAGTATGTGCAAAATCAATAATCACTCTTAAAATTAAAGGAAACGAGTATAGCGTCGACTTGTTAAAGTGTTACGGCGTCAACTGTAGTGTTGCAAGAAACAAAAAACCCTGCTTCTAGTTATCATTTGGCACTCGCTTCAAGGCAATACATACAATGAATTAGCAATGTAACCATTTTAGAAAGGCATAAATCCCGACTGTAAATTATTGAATGATATTCAAAACTCTGTATTGATATGTTTGAATCCTGAGAATTGAATTGAGACTCCTAAAAAGCATTGATTTTTCACATTCGATACTTTAAAAGTTCTTTTCAAGTATTTTACATGATACGGATTGAATATATCACGTCAACTTTAAAGCTTTCAGTTAGAAAGGGCTATCCTTGTGAACTTTGTGGAGATCATTGTACTGGAAATATGAACATACTGTTTTAGGTGAGAAAGAAGAAGATGGGATTGGTGAAGAGGAAAAGAAACGTCAAAAAAGAGGTGGAAAGGGTATAATGAAAGCTAAAAAGAAAGAAGATGTACCCAAACAAGTATGTGTATCACGAGCTCCACGTGGAAAGAAAAAGTCTGTAACTGTTGTCACAGGTCTTAGTACTTTTGGTAAGTTTTTAATTATTTTATCACAAACCTTTGTTCTTTCAAGGATTCTTACACCAAACCAATGTCCAATTGATTCTTGTTTCCAGATATTGATTTAAAAGTAGCAGCTAAATTTTTTGGCACTAAATTCGCTTGTGGCTCCTCTGTTACTGGAGAAGATGAAATAGTTATACAGGGTGATGTGAAAGATGACTTGTTTGACATCATCCCAGAGAAGTGGCCTGAGGTGGGTCTTCAGTTTCAAAATTCATTGATTTTCTGTTTGTCTTGTAAAACAAATTTTTTTAATTACTTTTGCAGATTGATGAAGACTCTATAGAAGATTTAGGAGACCAAAAGAGGTAGCAATAGACAAAATACTACAATGTTCCTGAGTTATCATCATTGGTCCATTTATTATTTAATCTGATATACTGTACAGATTGCTTCATGCTTCTGTGCTTCCACAATAAATAAAATAAATAGTTAACAGGTGTCCTATTTTATTTCTTCTTCAGGTGGTTGATTTCCTGCTATTGTCAGAATCTCCTGGATTTGATCATCTGTCAAACGCTCTGCACTTTCCTCTACCATCTAAAAAATATAAATAAAACTTTAAAATTAAACTTTTGCACTCAACATCACACTTTCAAATATTACAAACTTAAAAATATTTACTTACCAAATGAACATCTACCTCCTTTTGTGGAGGATCATTAATGAGCATTAATTTTTCGGCTTTGGTCAAGTTGAAAGATTCATAGGCAGAAAGTAATTGTTTAATTTTTTCGGGTGTCTGTTCAGCACAAGGAGAATTCTGCAGATAACGCATTGCCTAGAAATGAAATTCTGAATCTTTACAGGGGAAAGATGGATGTTGCCATCTCATGTTAGAACATTGTACACTTTTCAAGTCTTGAAATAATATATTCTAACAGCGCTTGTATTTCTTAAAGATAAATGTCTTCCATGTTTTCCTTATTTCTTAGAGTTAATAGTTTGAGCTGGATTCAAATCCTACAAGAGGGTGCATTCACCTAGTGATTTTGACATTTTGCCCCAAGTGCTCCCTCTCTACTTGAATCATTCATTTATTCCTAATTAACAACAAAAACTAATTCTCTATTGTAGGCCATAAGAAAACCAAAAAATAAATTAAAAAGGTATAACAAAACTACATCAGAAAATGGTATATATGTTTGCAGAAATCAATAACATTAATTTCTAGCAAACAAGTAAAAATCTCTATTGAACAAACAAATTAATTATTTTTCATAACCCATTTGTACAAATAGTTCCTAATTTTTTTTAAAAATATTTTCAAAGTAGAAAGCCTTTTTAATACAGAATTAAAATTCACAGATTCATTAATGGAAAGTTTGACATTGAAGAGTAGTTCAAAGTCCACTCTTAATAACTAGTCACCACCAAAGTAATCTTATTAGTTTCAAATTCCTATTTTAATACACAAATTCTTTTTTCTGTTGATCTCTTTCACATTCAGAATTTGTATTGCACAATTCAATTTTTTAAAAAAGTCAAATTATATAGAATCATCAATTCTAAACACGAGTGATACCTCCTAGAGAAATGAATTCCAAAAAAATGTTGCATGAGAAATGAAATTGCCAGGGAAATGCAACATCTGTGAAGAAAATTTCATGAGGTAAGTGGGGTTGAGAAATTTTAAATAAGAAGTTATGACCATTAAAAATAATCGTACATTAAGAGAATTATCCATGCAAGTTTTCTTAAGCCCTCCCTTCACTAGTTGCGAGAGGGAAGTTTGGTTATTTTGATAAAAATAATTTTATATCAAATTTGTAGTCCATTTTTTAAGTACATAAGTTCCTATGAAACAGGAACAAATGTTTGTGGTTATCATATTACATCATCAATGCTTATTGCAATTATTTATTCATAATTCAACTAATGTTAGCAAAGGAGTGGTGGTAGGTATTAAGGGGCTTCAGAAAACGTGTGTGTATAAAGATGCAACCAGAAAAATCCACAAATGTTTAAATACATTAGTGCCAAACCTTTGCCAGTTAAAAATGTCTACATGTAGTTTGCGTTAACAACATACAACCATTTGTTTTTCTTATTCTAAAGAGTATGGTATTTAACACCAACTTGCCAAATAAAATTATGGTGTAGGAAATATGTGACTTGACCATCAAGGACCTCAACACATACAAAATTCTACAAGAATTCATAAGCAGTCAGAAACATCAGCTATACCAAGAGAGTCATCCCACTTACTTCAAACTGCACAGCTGCAACTTGCGATTTTGCTGACCGCTTCTGCTTACTACGAGTATCTTGCAATAAACTCAATACCTTCAAAATACATTATTAAAACCAGGCTATAAAATATATGTTATAGATAAGTAATGTCAGATTAGGTCTTTACCTTACCTCATAATTTGAAAGAATGGCAGCATTTGCATTTATCCTTTAACAAAAATTTGAAAATAACAACTACTGAATCTTAATATCACATACTAACAAATAATGGAATTCAGATACTAACGTTTCCATCTTTTCATTACAACCTTACTCCTAAATTTGCACACAAACAGGCAACACGTGAGTCACACTAATATTTACACATTCACTATAACAATTTCTTATGAAGAATGTACACCTAATAAAAGAACATCTACGCGCATACGCACACGCTCTATTTACTGTATGTTTAACATTCCTCGTACACTCGCCGAACTTGCAGAATTCATTACAAAGAATTAGTCGTCAAATTGTCACGATCAGTGTCCTTCCATTAAAACTCGTACCAACTCGCAGAACATGTCGCTGCGTTGTTTTCATTTGTCATTCGTAACAAATGACGATAGCAAGGCGAGAGCGGTCGCTAATAAATGATAAATTGCTTTGGTTGTGATCAGTCTATAGTGGCTGTTGTCATTAACACAAATTAAATGCTTATACTCACTTCTCTGTCATAAAACGTCAGATTACAGAGTGCATTCATTTGAGTGATTTGGACTTCTGGGATTTTCGTGTTATTCAGTCGATTAGCATTTTGCGAATATTGTTTGCTGTGGCACAGTGTTTTAAAAAGTTCGAACGTTATGATTTTGTAGGTTTCATGTAATTTAAACTTGGCTCGTGATTTTTTATTCATTCTTTAATATCAGAGCCAGATAACATTTTTTGGATACCTATGACGGACTGTTAGGTGAAGATTCAGCTAGATGGTAGGTAAAGTGTAA
Source organism: Gryllus bimaculatus (assembly GCA_017312745.1). Taxonomy (NCBI): domain Eukaryota; kingdom Metazoa; phylum Arthropoda; class Insecta; order Orthoptera; family Gryllidae; genus Gryllus; species Gryllus bimaculatus. The sequence goes on along the minus strand of BOPP01000230.1, from coordinate 1,746,321 downwards.
ACATATTCATTATTTTACCAAAACGAGTTTTAATTCTAAAAACCCCTCGATAAATAATTGGTCCTTTCTTAACATCAGCATATATTTTCATGGAGGTTTCTACATCACACAAATTCTACGTGAAAAGAAACATCACAGCATTGACAGTTACATTTTAGTATTATATTTTTAACTTAATTATCCATTGTTGAAAGTGTGGCATGAAGAAAGAAGCAATTTTTCTATCACAGTGCCAAGTGCGAGGTAATATGATTACTATGTTTGTTGACTTAATTTATTACTGATATTTAAAGTTTAATAAAAATGGTAAGGTAATTCCCTTGTTAAGTATGTGTGTAATTCTTCTGCATTGCAGATGCAAAGTGTATTGTGCATTAAAATATTTGGCTTTGACAGTTGTTGGTTCCGCAGTGATAACAGAATAGGTATTGCTATGAATGGAACTATCTACCATGAGAGACAGGTTAGTTCACCATATTTTTCAAGGGATATGTTATTTACAATATGAATTCTTGAATTCTTGTTGACTGTCATGTTAACAAATCTTAAATCACTGTGATTTCAATTTTTCATTTCCTTGTCAATTATTTTAGTTACAGCACTTAATTAATATGAAATGCACTTGTTTGATATGTCCAGCATATATTAATATTCAGTTTATTTTGACCTTGATTAGAGTTAAAATTTGTTTTAGGTGAAGGAATTGTGTGCCCTTCATGCATTAAATAATCTGTTTCAAGAATGCAATGCATTCACAAAATCAGAACTAGATGGAATCTGTTACTCATTGTCGCCAAATGTTTGGATTAATCCTCACAAATCATTTCTTGGGCTTGGAAATTATGATATTAATGTCATAATGGCAGCTTTGCAACGTAAAGGCTGTGAAGCAATTTGGTTTGATAAAAGAAAGTAGGTATATTGAAGTAACTTCTAGATTCATTATTTGTATGAATTTATTGTGATGAAGAGAAAGCAAAATAAATGTAACTTTTTGCATACTTTAATTGATTTTCAATTTGTTGTATGTATTTTATTTTTCAGAGATCCTAAATGTCTAAATTTAATAAACATCCTGGGTTTCATATTGAATGTTCCAAGTGACTACAAACTAGGCTTTGTGCTGCTTCCTCTTCGTCGCCGTCACTGGATTACTATTCGCCAGATTAATGGAGACTATTACAACCTTGACTCAAAATTGGAATCTCCTCAGCTAATTGGAAAAGTAAGAGATAATAGAAAAATTATATTCTTGCATGTTTGGTGATTAAATTAGTAATGTGTGTTATGTTTACAGGCTCCTGATCTTATTGCCTATTTACAAGAACAATTGGAATGCAAAGAAAAAGAACTCTTTGTTGTTGTGTCAACAGAAGTAGAAGAAAATCAAGGCTGGCTTGTGAACTCTGCAACTGCCATTGATGGCCTAAGTGTCTGCACCAACTCTGGTGTTAAGGATGATGAACAAGATCCTATTTTTAACCCCTTAATAAAAATGTGTAGCATTCCAAATAATGTTGCGGGAGGCTCATCAAGAACTATTGTACCCAGTGCAAAAGAAAATCTTCAAATCAATATACATGACAAGACTAAAAGTAACAATTGTGAAATAATCTCACAGCATGCGTTCTGCAATTTGAAACCAGTTGCTTCCAATTCCATTGAAAACGAGGAAAGATAGTGGTAAATCTTTCAAATATGTTAGCTTTACTGTACCAAGTTGACTCAAATTACAGAGATATGTATGTATTTCTTCAGCCATCTGAAATTGTACATTACGCACTTCTAAATCCTTATTACTATTGGTGCTTGATGTAAATGTATTTCAGAGCCCATGTGCCTCCATTCTAGCTCATATTGGGATTTATTTAGCAGTTTTCTATTTTACATCAGTTTCAGAAAGAGTCTCATTTTCTTGGTGTTAATAATTTAATGTTTTTATTTTTACTGAAGAGTTTTGTTTATGGATAATGAAACTTCTAAGAAAGGTGAGATTGATGAAACATAGCGTTTGCTTTTTCTGGGAAAATTCTATTAAAATAAACAGTTGTTCATAAAAAAAAAAAACTTGCAGTTGCTATATACTCAGTAAATTTTTGTTTTCTTACCCTAATTAAGTACTACTTCAAGTTGACATTGAGAAATAAAACCACTTCAATTCAATTTTATGATTGTTTATGTATTAGCATAAATGTTAGTTAAGAAAGTACATGCATTTTGTTTGTTGCTGAAAACGTTCCTGATGTCTTAGTACTTATTGCACATAAACTGTAAACAGAAGAAAGCACATTAAATAATTTATGATTTCTGTGCTCTGGTGGCAAAATGTTTCATTTCCTTAACAAAAAAAAGTGAGTTTTTCACATTCCAGTTTATAGTTAAAGTTTAGAAGGTGATATAATCTGTTTCTCTTGTAATTTATGAGAAAACAACAGTGGCAAATTGGCATAAGATGAAAGCCACAAAGTTTTTTCATGACATTTTGAATCTTGAAATTGATGTCATGTACAATTAAGAAGAAACATGTTTTGCCAACTTAGCACAGATTTATAATGAATTATTAATGTTAACTGTTTGAAGCATTAAGGTATTTAATGCTTGTTTGTAACGAATTCAGACAATTATAATTCATTCAAAATATTCCCGGATGCAGTGAATTTGTGGAACTGAGAATAAGGGTCCTTGCACAATAGCATCATGTTGACATGTGTTAAGTAACGCACACCTTAGAACAACACTAGTTTATGCGAAACAGCCCACGAGCGCTTCAGCTGTTCCGCATAAAATGCAGTTAATCTATGAGGTTACTTATCGCCTGTCTATGCGCCGCTCGTATGACACAGGCCTTACATTGGCAGCAAGAAAGTAGAAATTAACTATATATATATATGAATGTGCCAACAATATAAGACTTCTCTTCAATGATATTTATTTATGAAATGGTGTGAAAATATTAACACTGTGTGTTAGGCAAACACACATCTTTGCTAGTTATCACCTAAATACTCTACAGTGTATCATTTTCAATGTTTCAAAATTTTTGTGAATAAAATATCTATACAATACTAATTATTCTAAGAATGTATAATGAACATAATTAAAGATACATAAATATTTTTTTTTACTCACATATGGTCAAATTTATATCACAGAAGTTGTATTTGAAATATCTGCATGTGAAGCATTTGAATTGTTCCTACTGAAATAAATTAGTTTGTAAGTGGTTTGAATGTGTATATGTATATGATGATGTTGCACGAACAGTGATGCATCTGTGCAATCATTGTGAAATGTAAGTTTGTCATAACTTTTCCTCCCACTTTTTTTTCTTGTTTATTCACCCAAGTCACTTAAGAAAAAAAAGAAACGAAACAAATTCATTTAACTTATTAGTATGCAAAAGAACATGTTACTGTCAAAAAAATGGAGTAATTCATGCATTGTTTTGTTTTTTAACTGAAATTCATTTTTTCTATTTCCTACACAAGTACAGATGTGGAAGTTATGTTCCAACCAGTACAATGTATTTTACCACATCTAGTTAAAACCTTGAAGTTTTAGGAGTATAGAATAAATAATAATGTTGATCTTTGACCTACTGTCATCTTTTAATTTATGTGTAGCAACCACTATCATGTACTATTCAGTTCAGTAATCATATGCTGAGTATCAAAAGTGTGCTCTTCCATCTCTTTTGTGAAGAAGAATTTGATGTTTTCATTTCCTTACAATTCTCACTCAGTAAAAGTGTTGATTTTGTTTTGATATGTTGTGCAAAAAGACTGACATTGACATCAACACACTTTCTGAAGGTGTTACACAATACTATAACATTTTTCATCATAAGCACAATAAGCTCACTGGTATTTGAAAATGAACAGTAATATCTTCATCACATCTCAGGTACATTTCCTTGCAATCCACCAACAATGTTCAGTGAAAGTTGAACACTACCAAAGATTTTTAAAACAGAGGACAGTTGTCATGCCTTGAAAGTGTAAGTCTGTCACTGTCAATATTTAGTTCTGCAAGTTTATTATACACTTGAGCTCTTGCCCAAACTGGCAATTCATGTTTTCTTCCCAGCACCCACAGTAAATCTGCAAAATAAAATTTCAAATTTATAATATAATAAAAATTCTTCAATATTAATTATTAAGACTTCATTTTGCTGTGATAGTTCAAAGGTAACAAATCACCTGCGTGCATGAGAGCCAAGTCAGAGCAAGACCACAACAAAGCGTATTCTTCATAATCTGTGTCAAGGATAGTATACAATCCAACTCCTGGCATTATTCGAGCTACAGCAGCTGGAAGTCTTGTGCTTACACGGTAATTGAGAATGGCTGATCCATTGCTGATTGGGTTCGCTGTTCCCAAACTTATGCTGGGACTTCCTGTCCTAAAAAAATAAAAGAAACTCATGAAGCTACATTTTATTAAAAAAAATTGTTGTGTAGAACATAATATAATACAGAATTTGTTAAAAACAAATTGATAAAATGAATCTCTAAAGATAAGTGAATATATATTATAGAAATTGAAGTGGGAGATTCTCGCCCATGTGTCCTCCATGACAGTATATACCCTGATCAGAAATGTTCTTGCCAATGCATGCCTGTTTGCTTGGTTGGTTGCTTCCTTCCTTCACATAAAAATTGTCACTAATCTTGATAGATGCAGTCAGTATCCCCAATAAATTTTGGCGTTAATTATTGTAAATTTTAATATATAACAATAAAATTAATAGAATTTGTTTTCATTTTATATTTTTTCCTTGTGAATGGTAGGGAGTTCATGAATTATTTACGAGGTTTCAAGCATGCATTATAGTGGGGGAGGGGGTATTCAGAATTTCCAACTTTCCAACACTTAATTTAAAGATAGCCTCTTAGTGAGTTCATTGTGTGATTATTATGTAAAATGATAGCAAATTAATGATATAGATATAATTGAAATTAATTTCCAAAGCATTTTACTTGTTATGAGTCTACTAAAACCTTTTTAAAGAATTTTCAATAAAATGAAAATTATTCAAATTAGTAAAATAAATTATTGTACCATTTTTTGTTAAAAGGGTTAAAATATTTTGAAGTCAGTATACCACAGACCAGATGAATAATAGCATACCATTTATTAACTGACTTCACAGCAACCTTAATATTTCCTGATTTCTTGACATTGAAGAATAGGGATGTGCAGCTACTAGCTATCTCGTACAGGTAAAATGAGCGTTCCACTTCATACCATTTGCCTCCAAACTGTAAACAAACCAATAACTATTTATTCTCTTAATTTCTCATTTGATTCTAATTCAAAGTTCCCTTTTATTTAAAAATTAAAATATATAATATATCTTATTAATCAACATCATGACATGAAACTAAATCTTAAAATTAATTTTAAAGGTTAATTGCTAAATAAAAATATCTTGAAGATTGTTCATTTTCATGTTGATAAATTGTTTACTACACACCTCTAAAATGTAGCCAAGGATTTTTTTAAAACATCAGTCCTATTGTCAAACAATTTTTTTTCTTTTCTTTTCTGCGAAGTGTTTTGCAATAGTTGAAATGAAATATAATTTTCAAATCCACATCAAAATTGAAAGGTTAATCCCACTTTTTCAAATTTGAAGACTTTCATTGGTAATATAATAATAGGTAACTTTGTCATAAGTCTCTCCTGTTGAAATTGTGTATGGTTTATATTGCAATCTTAATCTGAGATTTACCAATTTATTTTATAATTAGTTATTAAGTTGATGTTATAAAATCTAAAACAGGTAATAGCATCATGTTTTAGAATTGTTCTTCCATTGTAAACGTCAATGCAAGCAAACACCAATGCAATGCACCAACAAAAAATGTTATTGAATTTCCACAAATGAAAATTAAAAGTCATCTACAGACTTATCACATAAGAATACAAAGTAACTTGTGTATCATGTGCTGCAATGTAATATAATTTTATGAAGGAGGATTTTTAAAAACAAATCATCAGTACATATAGTTATACAAATTTATATTACCTATTGGAAATAAATGTAACATATCCAAAAATAGTAAATGGTCTTTCATCTATTTAGTTTTCAAAGGATAAACAAAATTGGTAAAAAATTAAACTAGCATATTTATTGCCCTCCCTATTCACATCTGCTAATTTTGCTATTGTGCTAATTGTGCTATTTTTTTATGTCAAATGTTATTGTTAAAGGGTCACTCAATTGAGATTTTTTGTTTCCCTTCAAATTGAATTGAAGCTCTTTTATCGTAGCTAGAACCCTCCTAAAATTTTTGGAAGGGATCTATAACCTTAGGAAATAACATATTACATGTATGAAAATATATTAAATAAAGGCAAATGGTTGACATAGGTCGAGTGGGAAACAAAATATCCGCTTCAAACTCGAATGCCTTCAAAAATGAAATTATCTGCATCACACTCGAATATCCTCAAAAATGAAAATATCCGCTTCAAACTCGCGATTGTTTAAATCGATTGGAGAATACCAATTTTGGAGAAAATCGGCACTACGGTTTAGCCGCTAGCGTTAAACACGAACCGACGTACAGCTGGAGAGGTTTTGCCGTCAATCGATTATTCGGAATCAAGGACGTGCAAAACATGGATTCTGGCTACGACACGAGTTAGAGGAAGTATAAAGGAACATGTTTTGTTCATTTTTTCGTTAGGAGGGCCCGACAATAAGGGCTTTTCTGTCGAAATTCGTCGTTTTCGAGCATTCGATTTCAACATTTTCTCTTCTTACAAATTAAGGGCGAAAAAGTAAAAATTGAAGCCATTTTTGAGAAGATTTTGAAAATGTTACAAGGACTTAGTGTAAGTACTTCCAAAGTTTAAAGAATACTGGATTTCAAAGAAGCAGAGCTTCGAGTCCAGCCAGATAGACCGGGGAATATTAATTCCTACATATAGTTTAGTCGCTAGTGTTTTCGCAGACAGACGGACGACGAATAGACGTACGTTATGAAACTAGTGGAGCTACAACAGGACATACGTTCTCGCTTTACTGGAAACATCTACGAAACATTTCAGATATTACGTGAAAACGTCCAATTCAACCAAGAAGCTAGCAACGCACTGTTCCAGCGCAGCGTTGTCAAAACTATGTGCATTCATTTGGCGAATAATATCAATTCTTAGCAAAAACGCTTACTTCCATCTGTATTCAGATTTCAAATTGTTTATGGGTTAGTTATATTACATCACACATAGTTGATAAATAACTCTAATACCAATAATCTATTTAAATTTTTTTTATATTAATTATTACCGCCCTTTTACTTTCCCGTATATGCACTGCATAGGGAGTAATGTATGTAATATAGGGAAAGTTATGTAATGCTGCGGAAAATCGATTTGGAGATTTCAATGGAAATATACGTTTTTGGGTCTCCAGATACTGAAAAAGTTTTTTTCAAAACGTCCGCCCGCTAATCCGTCCGTCCGTTCGCCTAAACGATGCTTAGGATTTTCTCCAAATTGAAGAAACCCCCTGTCCATCTGGTTCGAGTCAAAACTTTGAGATTTTGAAAAATATTCTTCAAAATTTGGAAGTACTTTCCATGACGCCCCCAGAACATTTTCAAAATTTTCTCAAAAACGGCTCCAAATTTTGTCATAAATAATGTTATAAATTTTCTCGAAAACTCCACCGTTTTCTGTGAAAACGAGCTCAAAACTCCGCATTTTCAGAAACGCTCTGATGCCATTTTCCCAAAAAGGTTCCAATTTTTTTCAAACATTTCGAAGGGATAGTGCTAATGGCACTCTTTAAAATGACGTAAAGTTCATTTCGGTGAATTTTTTTCTTTTTTTACGCAAATGTAACTTGTTTGAAAGATCTCTCACGCCCTTGTCATGCACATTTTCAGCAATTTGTAAACACTATTGTATTTGTGAGTTAAAGTACTTAAAATAAAGTACTTGAGGACGGACGTACAGGCAGAAGGACGGACGAACGGACGGACGGACGGACAGACATTTTGCCGTCAATAGATTTTTCGGTATCAAGGACGCACAAACCTTCTCGCTACACCGCGTGTTGGAATAAATTTGTTTCTATATTTAGCGACTGGATTTATCCACTTTTTGGTAACCAGGGCCCGGCTATAAGTTTTTCTGGCGAAAATTCGTTTTCAGGCGCACGATTACAATACCTTCTCTTCTTACGTCAGTAAGTGCTAGAAAGTAAAATGCTAATATTTGTGTTGATTTTCCGCAGCATTTCATAACTTATGTTCGTATAGAAGAAAATGAATATATATATATATATATATA
>BOPP01000230.1:1699110-1737992 GCA_017312745.1 Gryllus bimaculatus | reverse complement strand
TATTGATATATAATATATAATATATTATTATAGTATTATACATACATGATCAACAATACCTTCCCTTGTACGGAAGCAAGGGGTGGAGAAGGACAAGGGGGAGGTAAAGGAGCTCGTTCAGGCTACGCCGCCTGCGCCTATGGCGTTCTCTGGTCGTTTTAACAGAAGTCGAAATACAGAGAGCGAACATAGCTGAAGGTGTAGTTGATTCGTGGCTTTCTCTTGTGTGCAGCGATGACGTTCACTTAAACTGTTTCGAATTACTTTCATTTCCTGCTTGCTCGGACAATGTTAATCGCGCGTACACGATGCGTCCGCCACCGCCAACCGCCCTTTTTCATCTGGGCAACAACTGGGTGGGAAATCGATGCTCCGCGTTAATACCCTCGGAAGCACTCTTAACTCTTCTCAGAACCGGGGGAGCTTTTTGGGGGTTTTGTGTAGAGGTCAGTTGGCGCCACTTAGAGGGGATGGGGGATCATCGGGAAGCAGCCCCATTTTTCCATGAAGTCAATTACAGCTCCCCAGAATATATTATTAAACACTTTACTTAATTATTGTCTATACTAAAGGATTCATATTATCAACTATTTTGCGTTATGATATTAACTTTAAAACAACAAAATAAAAATATATTTATGTTCATTAGAAATGAAAAATTCTGTTAGAATCAAAAACTCAATCGTCGGCGACACTCTAGCTGTACCCCCCCCTCTTCGAGAAAAGATGCGCCTCTGGTTACTAGCAGACCGCAATACTGCCTAAAAAAGGATAAGAATTAAGTAAACACGCGTGTGTGAAGAAAATTGCTAGCGAAAATGATTTCGAAGATTTCAAGGAAATACAATACAGCGTTTTGAGGTCGCTGATAACAGAAAACGTTTTGATTTTCTTCTTTTCATAGACGTCGTCTGCGGAACACTATTGCGCAGACTATTCGTAGGATTTTTTCCGGTTCACAGTGATCTGGCCAGAATGCGAAGTTCTGTGATTTTTAAAAGAATGTTATATAATTTTGAGGGAAGTTTTACTGAAGTCCAAGGTACAGTTTTTCAATTTTTTCTCCAAAATGATCCAATGTTTTTTCTTTAATTTATTGGTAGATAAAGAAATACCATAGGAAACTTTTGTTTAGATTGATTTTCAGTGTTTACTCTCAATTTTCGACATTACATAGGTTTGCATTTTTAGGCGACATCCATATCGGCTTCCATAATACTTTGAGATAAAGTATGTTTCTTTAAATTCATAATATGCTTTTAATTAATGACTAACTCTCTTTAGCATTGTGCAGCAAAGTCTAGATGTCATTCTTCGAGTTGCCTAGAGTTAACCGGACGATTTATTTTTTCCAATATTACCAATTTAATAACTCTGGCCTACTTTGTAAGAAGATAAAGTATTCCATCCGTACTGCGGAAAATATACGATTTTTCGAAAGGAAAACGTCTGTTTGTAAGCTGGTATATGATTAATGATGCTATAAACACACATTTGTTTCGCAATTATTTCTAAACTTTTGTAGTTTTCGAAAACTCGGAAGAGTTTAAACGACAAATGAACCTGCGCCTAATTTAAGCGGGTGCTTTGGTTCTATCTGTCTGGCAAACAATTTAGAGCCTTTTAGAAAACAAATTTCTTGTCAATTACATTATTTCAAGCAGAATTAATTAAACGCACTCTTTTTCTTTAAGAAAAGCTGGCACATTTTTGAAGATCTGTTTTCTTAGAACAGATATTTAAAAAGAAATCCTTATTCTTAAAATTGTGCTTTTGCAATGTTCGCATTTTCCAATTTCCAAAAATAGAATTCGCGAAATAATACAACACTAGCAGCATATTTTTTAGCTATCCTGTTGGATGTATAGATACTTGTAGAAAAATCACGAAAGAAAAATTGAAGTGGTGTTTTAAAAAAACATTTTTTTTAATAAATTGGCACTTAACTTCGGGAGGGAATAGACGCGATTATTCTGATCATTATTTGGAAACATCTGTAAGCTTAGCCTTTTTAAATGTGATCTATTGTTTAAAAAAATATATTTTACTTAAGAGAAATAATATCTTCAATATTGTACTTTGCGAATGGTTATTTTTTTTTTTTTTTTTTTTTTTGGGCAATTTTAGAAAATGCAAAAAGTTCGGCGTAAAATGGAACAGCATCTAATCGTGGTACTATTGTCAAAGAACGGTAAAAATTTATGCTAAGTTATTTCCCGAAATCTCTGTATTTCGAAAATAGCAAATCATTTAAATGCTGAGTAAATTGAAGATGGCGAATTATGTTTAAAATATAATATGTTCTAAAAAATTAGAATATTTACAATGTTCATGGTGAAAGATTTTCGCGTAGTTTTGATCTTGAAATCAATGCAATTTATAAAGAAACATTTTCTCAAAAACTGCTTCAATTTATCCCAGGATATAATAAATACAAGAAAAAAAGGAATCGTTGGAGTATCGCAGATTTCATGATACGTAACAAGGGAACCTTGTTACAGTATCATGGATTTGGTATACTCTACGGTTTTTTTTCGGTGCGTCTTTCTAATAAACTGGCAATTTCTCCTTCTTGTCGAATCTCTGAAATGTCTAAAATTGAAAAAGTTGGTAAATAATGGGAGAGAATGTTATGTGCTGCTGTAAGCACTACTAATTGAGGTTTTGTTCTGGAGATACTTATGGCGGAGCTTTATAGATTTTGAAGTAGATTTGAAGGTGTTCAAACTTTATATTCATTTCATTTAGGTCATTGGAATTATAGGAGAAGGGTTGTTTAGAAATTGTTGTTATATTTACTATGAGAAAGGAGAAGAAGGCTGATATAAATCCTAAAGAATAAGTGTTTCATTTGTTCGAATGATATAAAAAAGGAGTAAAATTAATGTTATAATTATAAAAGTAACTCGAAATAGCTAAAGATTTGACCTATTCTGTTATTATCTCCCAGTTCAAATTATATCGAACTTAATTTGAACATTGGGTCGATTGCGCTGGAGGACTTCGTGCACCGCCGGCCCGGGGGGGGGGAGCCTGGACTAAGGCGTTCCAGCGGGGAGGAGCGCCACGCTACTGGCAGCAGGCACAACGTTTACAACACTACGATCACAAAAAACAAATAATCAAATCTATGACGCTGTGAAAATTGGAGGTCTTTTTTTGGTTCAATATCGATTTAGTATTTGAATGTTTAGCATATTGTTAGATTATGTTGACTCGGGATATACAGTAAGTTTTACGAATCAATTTTATTTCAATTTATAGGTATATATAAACGGTGACAACACGGATTGGGCTGGCGTTAGTTCGTTTAGTTTAGTTCGCACGCCTTGCTCATGATTCATACAAATACTGCGGGTATTCGTTTCGTTTTGCGCCAAAACGGACTTGTCAACATCACTGCATGTTTTGGTTGCTACTAGTAGGGATGTTAATTACACCCCCTTTTCCTACCCAAGCTAAGGCTTCAGCTACGCCACTGGGACAGCCCTAACATAATTTAAATGAATATAAAATGAATTTCACATTTGATCGCGAATATAGTTTTTGGAGAATTAAATACATTTGAGGCTATTCTTGAATGGAGGATTTGAAATATACTTTTTTTCAGTATTTAGAATGAAACTTGAGGGCAGTCACGTAAAATTAATGATCGCATGTTATTGCGCGCGCACAAGAATACATTCAAGTTCAAGAGAAGTGTTTAATCAATATTGTTTAAATAACAACACAATGAAAATATATTGTCTGTATAATGAACTCGTTTCTAAAGTTAAGTAAGTAAAGAAGCTTTGAGTGGAATTGTCTCGCGTCTCGATCAGATGTTCGTGCTTGTTTCGGGGCACCAAACTGTCTAACATGTAACCTATAATGGTGTCACAACAGCAATCTTATCTCTCTCATTCTACAAACTAAAGGATACGTTATAATATATCATTATATGAATGAAAATTATCACTGGCCTGAAGCGTCTCCACGTGGATAAACTTTCAACACGTTGGACAATATTGATTTGTGCAGAGCAAGTTCTATTAAAAAGAACTTTTAAACATAATGAAAGTTGCAAGACTCGTCTATGCTCAATACAGGATAGTTTCATGGAAAAGTTGATAGAAGTTTTTTGTTATTCGCACTTCATTTCATAGTTGGTTAAGTATCTTCAATATAACGAAACGGGTTCAACATTTAGGTGTCTTAACATCACAAAACGTTTTAATAAACCTTTCTTCACTTAGAAAGGTTGGTTAAAAATGGGCCATATTCGTGGTCGTGGAAACATCTAATGTGATAACTTCGTCTGGCTTAAATACAAGATCAGGGACATTACTTCAATTGACTTTCTTCATTTAGAACATATGACGAACTAATCCTAAAAGAACCGTAGTGAGAAATCGTGGTTAAACCGTTAATAAGCCTGGCGTACTGACCTATCTTTGGAGTATGCATCGCTGTGTTGGATATGCATTAACCGGCGAATGTATTATAACACAACCTCTTTGATTTTTAGGCATTATTTCAGTTTTTTTCTTCAATATTTGGGCATTGTGAACTATGTTGACGTAATTTCATTGGTGAATAGTCCTATTAAAAACCATATGTGCTTGGGAAGTTCTCAGATTAAATCCGTCCTTGTTTCGGCCAGTCGGGGAATTTATACATTTCAAAACATTTGTGATTTCGGGACACATTCTGAACCCATCGATAATACGTTTACAAAATTTTGTTTTAATTTTTTTTTAAAAAAAATTTTTTGGGGGTTTTGAAAATTTTAATTTCCCCCGTAAATTCCCGGCAATATGGAACTGGGGCTATGATCATTATCACATATTGTATTGCATGTAGCTTTCTTCGTCAGTTTAATGGTTACTGTATTTCTTGAAATCGTATATAGGTCGAGCTCATAGAAGAAATCATGGAGCAAAGTAAATTGGAATTACGGTCGGATTATTCATTTCAATATCATTCTTTCAATCATAACACAAAATAATCTCATTTGATAACAGTGGCTCTTAGCTAAACTTCACTTGGAATTAAAATATTATTATCTTATCCTATTATAATTTCGTGTTGAAATTGCTTTAAAATATTAATTTTCGCAAACCCTCTACTAAATATTCGCTGGTGTACACCAAATTTCTGTGAATTAATTATATGTAGCAGAAATGATTTTGTTTGTTACGATTTCCCTCTCAGAGTCCTAGTTTGGTCGGAATTTTGTATTCAGCTTAAGTGTTTGGGCTAGAAGATGTACTCTCTAGATAGAGATTCTATACGAAGAGACGGACGAGTAAAGCAGGTGCTGTCAGTTACGTGATTCCTTTGTTTCGTGGAGAGCCCATATTACATACCAGGCGACTCTAATCTAAGTTTCGCAGGCGGATTGCTTCAGCGTCAGCTTGACATTCCTTCTCCGCACCCGACTCACTTCCGTTTACTTGGGCGGGGCGGATTGAACGATCGAACTTCCCTTGCCTCAACATGCATACGGTTTTCTCTCCTATTTCTGCTAATGAGAGTGAAAAAATCAAAGGAAGAGAACAGCGTGATGTATCAGTCTCGGCATTCCACTTTATTTTTAAACTCTTGTATTCTAAGAAACGCTCACCACCGCCTCATCCAATTATGAAGATTCCATTAAAAAAAAATATTCTTTATGACGGCGACAAGCTTGCCGTATCTATTATTTGAACTATTATTATTATTGTTCTGGGGTCATGTTTGACAAGCGCATATCGCAGAAATCCTTCATATGACGACTTGCCGAATGAGTTGACTTACACTCGAGGGCCTCTACAGGGCTTATCTTTCTCTTGCAATGACATAAATTATTGAACGGTGAACTACATGTTTCCACCGTTAATTATTGGTAATAATTTAGTAATTGATAACACTATTAACTAGTTCCTATCACTTAATTTTAATGTTTTTAAAAGCGTTATACGAGAATCGATATCTTTAAAAATTGTATTCACTTGTAATTTATCGTTAAAAAATAATAAACATAAATTCTGAAATAATTCATAATATTTCTAGGATTTTACTTTTTATTTTACACGTGGAATTATTTGGGTATTTTTCCACTTGGGATTAAAAACGATAGATTCAAGGCCATTAATGTAAAACTCAATTTACTTACATTCATTACATGGACATTAAATTGGTCTCGCGCAAGTTTCATGAGCCTGAACGCGCACAAGTAATATAGAATCTCGAATACTAGTCAGATATAATGTATCATATATGTAGTTCCTATCAGATTGAGAAACATTAAATCAAACAGTTCAAGTAAGTTTAAAGAGATAATGCAAACATTTGTAGTTTTTCCAATGTTTATCAAATTTTATCCGATTGAGTTGGCATAAGTTAAATGCAGATGTGTCAATCATATCACGTTTAGATTACAATTTTTAACTTTTACATAAGATGTTGAAAAATTATTTATATTTTAGAATGTTCACTACTAGCTCTATCAATAGACCATCAGTTCCATTATAATGTGTTTCAACCTGGAATAATACGATAATCGATACAAAGTATATTGCCCTGAAGTAAGAAAGAAAACTGCAAATTGAAGGAACCAGAGACGAAAAGAGCTCCCAAGATCCTGAGACGATCACAAATGAATGAGGTATATGCTGGTATTATGTTAGATGATGTGGTTTCCCTTAATTGTAATCGAATTTCCGGAATTGTAATTCAATAGAAAATTATACTGGGGCCCAATTGTGCTTCAAAGATATGGTTTTGTACTCGGTTTGGAGGCACTGCAGTGCTCCATTTACGGAAGTTTACCGAAGTTTCAGTTCATTTTCCAGAAATTGTTTGAAAATTTACTGGGGGCTCCCTACTAAAATATCCCCAAAATTAAAAATTTTACTGATCTCACGGAACGGGCAACAAACCAGATTTCATCCTAACATTATCTTTCCATACGTTTTCAAATGAGAAGAGTTATGCGTGTCACAGACTTCTATCCTTCAGACATTCAAAGGTTTTCTTGGTACAGAATTGGATTCTCTCTTTGATGCAGCTCTAGCATAAGCTTCTTGGAACAGTGCTAATAGATCTTAAATTTGTGGCGTGTGTGCAAAAGCTTACAGTTCAAAATGTTCCTAAACAAGAATTTTACAATGAAAATATTCAAGATCGGATTGTTGAGGTGATTTCATTCATTTCTTCCTAAATTTTTATATAGGGAGAAAAATCTTTATTGACATAGTATGAACGAACTAACCAAAGGGAAGACGCAGGGTAGTGTTAATTACCCACAACACACCATTCGGAAGAAAAATTAAAGCAAATGGATGTGCATATGCTGCCTATTCGAAGGCAGATAAACGGTCCAAGTACAATCTTCTGGAATTCCCGCGAATAGATAAAGTAATAGCCAAAACAAGCGCCTACAAAACACATACTCTTGCCATTTTCTCACGGGCTCGTCCACGAACGGAATTGTATAGAATATCTAATTTCAAAAAATACTAAACTCTTTTCCGCCTAAGGGGGCCATTGCAACTCGTAACCTCGCCACGCCTGGTAATTAATCCTTTTGTGCTATCCGCATCTACGGTCTTGGGGAGGGGGCGTTCCCCAATTCCCCCCATTTTCCCTCTTCTCTGGTTTTCAGGCTGGAACCTACTGTTGAAACTGCTTGGGGGGGAAAGGTAGCCTTCAGCCTGGCTTAGCTAGTTGTGTGGTTAAGATGGGCTGATGCAACAATAGTCTCATGGCCGTAGATACATTAAGGAATGAGGGGTTAATGCATATAGGTCAGGAAAGATGATTAGATGGGGCAATCCGGGGAATGGATATTGACAGGGGGAACGGGAGACCTTTAAAAAACCTGCTGCAACCTCGCTTTGTCCACCTACAATTCCTTTTGGACAGTTGTCTGGTCTAAATGGTTCCAAACATTGCTTGAAAAATTTTGCATCTCGAAAAACAAAATGAGAAGCTTAATTTTCTAAATAACAACATTGACAAAATACTGTCTCAAAAATCTAATTTTCGTCTCAAACACAATCCAATCATTCAAAAGCACATACAACGACACATTCAAAACTTTTAACACAACCTACCCTCCTTCACTAGCCCCCGTAGGAAAATACCCTCCCTGTCGTTCTACACCCTCCCAAACTAAGCCAGAGGATACAGAACATACGGCAAACGCTCTCACAAAGCGACAATACCGTCCCACCGCACACACTCACAGAATTAAGAACAATTATAAAGTCTGACACTCTCCAACCGGTTACAACCTCGCATCTCCCCAATAAAGATCCTGACTTTCTGGTCCCATTTTCATTTTGGGAGTGAATACTAAGGCTAAAGAAATTGCTACAAAGAAACGAAAGATGAATTTTTCGACAAGATAAGCGAGAGGTAAAAAACCACAAGGTGATGAAAAAATAAAATTGAGTATATAAACTAATTACTACTGGGGAAGTACAATGTGGTACAAATACTGTGTCAGAACAAAATTGTTGAAATTCTAGAACATGGTAGAAAGATGGCATACTCATCATTTTTTGTCAATGAATCTGTATGAGAGATTTCTTATACGCGTGACATTTGGTCTGATTAAGGCAACTCTCATGGCCTTGTGTTGTGCATGTCGCAAGTAATTCGTTGACCCTTACATAAAGATCATAAAAAATAACCAAATTTTTAATTGGGAAAATGGATCATCTTCGACCTTCTACAAACTGTTGGCCATCGACTCCAAATTCTTTTCAAATTTGGCGCTTCGTTTTCGAATAAAACATTTTGATGTTCTTGATGGCGTTTCAGAGAATTGGATGCATACATTTCAATTCGAGCTCAGGAGCTAATGGTAATTCTACTCAAAAAAGCGCGGAACTTCTCCGAGTTGACCAAACACCTTCTTTTGTGCACAGTTTCTTGAACGTCCTGGGCAGTCTCGTGCGAAACAGGTGTGACATTGTCAAAGTTTTGAGAATACAGCGATTTCTTTTAGACGGCACGAGCTCGGCCGGCATGGGGTAACAGAGGCGAATCCAGAAAGCTTAGTAACGGTTTGGACGCTTTCAAGGGTTCGATTCAGGGGTGTGCAGGCAACTTTCTGCCAGCCTAGGATAAAAAACGACGAAATTCGTACAAAATGAGTATGATGATTTCGTCTGGAGAGAGGTACAAACAATTTTCCTCAATACTTTCTCCAGTAACATTTTGTCAATGTGTGTCGTTCTTTTCCAGAACAACTCCTTGGATGAAAAATATCGATGTTCTCATTAGTTTCTTGCAATTGCTCCCGAACGTACTTAACAATATTTTTGCAGCCTCAACTACCCTTGAAATGTCTAAATTATTCGATGTGGGGTATCCTTATGGCGTGGGGTATTTTGGCAGCAGCAATCCAACACCCTTGAAATGTATAACTATTATTCGCGAATGTGGGCGTATCTTTGCAGTGGGGTATTTTTGGCAGCGCTCACAGACACCTTGAATGTATATACATTATTCCGATGTGGGGGTATTTGCAGTGGGGTACATTTGCAGGCCTCACAAACCCTTGGAATGTAATAACAGTATTTCGATGTGGGGGGTACTCTTGCAGTGGGGTATTTTTGCAGCCGCAACAACACCCTTGAAATGTATAACATTATTCGATGTATTGAAAATGGGGTACTTGCGGGTGAACGCCAGGTTGTCCATTAAATCGCGTTGGCCACCTTATCCGCTCAG
The DNA here is from genome assembly GCA_017312745.1 of Gryllus bimaculatus. Classification (NCBI taxonomy): domain Eukaryota; kingdom Metazoa; phylum Arthropoda; class Insecta; order Orthoptera; family Gryllidae; genus Gryllus; species Gryllus bimaculatus. The sequence continues at coordinate 1,728,287 of BOPP01000230.1, read as the reverse complement.
GGCTTGCGAGGTTTCAACGCACTCTCCTGCGCTAGGGGATTTTAACATCAGAAAGGATACGTGGGGAAGTAAAGCATGAGGAAATTATTACATAGACACTTCAGGTCACCGTCTGCGGCATGGAGTGTCATTAACGTACCTCGGTCCAGCACGGGGGATCGGCCAATTTTGCGTATTCAATTCAAACGCTCAACGCTGGGACTAATAAAATGAAAGAATTCCTCTCTTGAATGGCTACTCGTTTACAAGTACTTAAAAAAGGAGATAATACCTAACTCTATACATACGCCTAGTCAACACAATTTCTTCTTTTTAATACGTGATAATTCTGTACAAAAGCATTCTTTGTAACAAAGAATGTGAATAGTGTTCTCTTAGTTACGTCTTCGGAACTGAACTTGAATATGAAATAGCTTTTGCTATCGAGGGCGTAGTTTTCTTGTGACACGCCACTCTTATACTACGGAAATGCTCGAAACGCTGCCATATTGGTATAAAGCTGTAGCTTCCATTTTGTTATTCTGCAGATGTAAATATTCAGGGTCACAGAAATATGTACACAGGAATTACTATACTGAACTGAATTTAAAAAAATCATCTCTAGGAATGCAAAAGGTTTGGGAAAAAGTGGTTGAAAGTTTCAGACACTGTTGTTGTTGTGCTTCCATGATTTGGAGGAAACAACACAGCTCAACAAAACTGTTAAAACTGACAAAACAGCTGGAATCACCTCAAAACAAAGAAAACTGCAATTGTCTATAGTGTTCTATCTGCTACCAGGCCTGTAAGTCACAGTGAAGAATGTCGGTACGCACAACTCTCTGTGAGAAGAGTGAAGGAATGAAGATGAATGCGTGACAGTGACGAACATTCAGAAGGAGAGGAGATATTCTGCTAAACCAACATTTAAGCCCCCGAAGTCTGCAAAGGGAACACACAAAGATGGGCTGGCTTACAATGTTGAGTTGGGACAGTGGGAGACAGAAAAAAATCATAAAAATGTGGAAAGAAGTGACGCCGCTCGGGATTGGGAGAACTAAACTGTCTGGATAGAGAAAGTTAAACACTCCTTGTGATCCTAAAAGTGCGTAACTCGCCTACATTCAAATGGATCGTCAATAATTGGATACGTGGGTATTTGCGAAGAGATTCTCAGGATCAGTTGAAGCAAAAATAAAGGAAGGAATATTTACTGAGGACCGCGCAATGTAGAAAATTCATGACTAATGAACATTTCGTTTGCTTGTTGAAGTGATGTTTGACCAAAGGTATGGCTGGTTTCACAAGTGTGCTGTAAGAAACATTTAGGAAACCATTAGACTGAAAACTATCGCGATACATGACTATTGAGATCATACCGTAATGGGGATGATCACGTGTCACTCAACTATAGCATTTTTTGGAATGATCATTTGGGACATTCTTCCAATGGGATAAATTTGGGGCACCTGTAGTGGAGAACATGGCAAACGGTTCCACCAGGATTTGGACATGGAAAAGCGTTATCCAGGCAATTGATGACAACACGTTGTCTGGAATTCTGGCTGAACCTTACAAAGTCACGTTTCTGAGGCGAAGTATCGTAAGAACGGAAGGAAATGTACGTTCTTCACGTTTATGAAGCTTGGTTTTTGTTGATGATTAGAGGCGTGCCTTTTGCCATCATATTAATAAATAGCGAGTCCATACGTATTTATAAAAACTATCATTAATCGAAAAACTGAGGTCGATACAGAATTCTGAAAATAGATCTGATTAGAGGCAAATTATTCCCCGCAGAAACAGTAAATGCTTTGTTCTTAATTAATTACAAAAAAGGTATTGTTTCTAGCAGTATAATCAATCGCTGAGAGTATAAGCTGCCCGTCAAGGATTGGATATGGAAGGACTCCTTCCAGTTATACTGTAGGATACCATGAGATATGCTCGTATCGGTAACTGAGAAAATTACGATATAAATATCAAGTTAGTTATATGTAAAAAATAATCCATTATGCTATGCCGGGCTTCCTCTGGATTCGGACTTTTTGGTGTTTTCATCCACACCAGGGTAAAATCCTGGGGACACTGGGCCCACAGCGGGACACAAACCGGGCGCGAATCTTTCTTTCAATGTGCCTCTCCTCTTTCCTTAAACATAAACTTCCAAGGAACTAGAATTGTCAAGCATGTGGTCAGGGGGGATAACCAGTCCTCGAGTCAAGTTTGGCTCGGCTGAAACGGTGCCGCAGAGAAAGAGATCCTGGTAGGAGAAATAAGTGCAAGCCGACATACGTGATGTCATGGACGGGAGAACTTAAAAATACTGTTACCTTCGCATGAAATAGTTAAATGCAACGTATGGTTTATCGGGATTTAACAAAGTGCTGAATGTATTTTTTATCGCTGCAAATGTTACATTTATAGGACGCAATGGCCTTATTGCGTTCTAGGCCAAGGGCGGCAATGATGTGTGCACAAAAAGGGGGGGGGACAAAGGGCTTAACGAATATTTAAAAGGTGCCCTTTAGCTCACTTATGAAACATTTTTTGTAAATATTTCCTGATTTAGAAGATATTTATCAGGAAATAATTAGGTATGTGTATCCTTTTAAAATTTACATATGACAAATGATGGACACATCGTAACTAGGCTACGCGGGCTCGAGTTCATGACTTCTAGGCTGTCGGGTGACGCCGCGTCGTTGCAGGAGGCCGACGTTTGCCTGTCATATCGTAGGCTTCTTCAGGGTATTTGACACTAAGTAAGATCCGCTCTGTGTTATATCTTTTTCGCCCTAGGTGGTCGGGGTAAGCAAGATGCGGCCGTGATGGGGAGAGGTCTCTGATGGGCTCGCGATCTGGCCAGACGGGCCTTTCGTTTCAAGGAATAATAGTTGTCCCTTTGATTCATTGGATTTCTGGCTCTCGATTTCAAACTTCTCTCCTTTCGACGTAAGGGCGGAATTGTAACAAAGATGTAATGGTTGTTGGGGCAGACGACACTTCTTTGGGCTTCTCAGAGGCGATTTTCTTTTTACAAACTCTCGTTCTATCGCCACAAGCACCTTTTCAAGTAGGTGTATGATATTGGTTCGTATGTCGTGATTTCTAAATACAATGTCCATACATGATTTCTCTGCGTTTATATGCTTTTGGGATAGTCTAAGCGAGTTGAAATCGCACTGTTTGGAATAATGAGAAGTTAGATCAATGAAGCCAAAGAATAGGGGAAAATTTTCTTGGAGTTATTTTAAATTGGACGCATGCATTATTCTACACTTTTATACTTGTGGGCAATGCTTAAAAATGCATCCAACTTCAGATGGCCAGTCTGATGAGCTGGACGTAAAGATTATAGACCAGTCAAGTCGCTATTGCGGCGGTCAACTTAGTTACATAGATTTTACTGTTTTAACTCGGTGAGTGTAATCAGCCCCGCGAGGTGCTCTAAGAGGTAAATTCCAGAAATGTGACAGAAGGACTAAATTTATCTGTTCTTTCAGTTTCAAACTTCAACATTGGAAACAAACATCAGCGTTTCTGTCAACCCGTACTTTCGAAAACAGAAAGCAGACAGAATTCCAAAACCAGGTCTCAATGGTAGGGTATGGCATTAATAAGGCAACCTGGTTATCATGGCAGTAGACCATCGTTTTCCAGTTATTGCGTGAGGAGATAAAGTGGCATTGCAGCGCAATGTGAGTTGCCGAGTGCGTCTGGATTTCTAGCCAATTCTACGAATTTGATCTTATTTTTCTAATTCTCTTTTTTATGCAGTGACTGGGGCATTCTTTGTAGAGGGCAGTAGTTATTAAACAAGTGCCGACAGTGCTTAGCCATGGCAGGTATACATATCACACTACTAGTCGCCTTTTGTGATTGTTAATTGGCGTAATATACACAACCACGGCGTGATTGTCTCAGTTTTTACGCTACTCTGCGTAAAACTTCTATGACAGATTCGCATGGATGGGTTTGTTTCTATATCCTTCGGTTGGATTATTCACACACACGTTATCAAGTAATCTTTTTGTTAAGAAGTTTCTCCTCAAATTTGGGCACTCGCGTTCGCTATGACAATATCTTGGAGAAATTTAATTAATTTGTCCGAGATTCAGAATAATTCGGCGATATTGTCACAATTTCATGGGCAAAAGTACTTTGTATGCAGTGAAGACGTGCATTAATGCCTTGACTGTATCGGTGGGGCTATGTCAATTTTTGTTTGGTTTGTTTTTTTGAAGCTTCTAGGAATGTGGCTTAAATCGGGACATATAGTCGAATTGGTTGTTCGGCGAATTGGCTTCAACGCACACCCCCACATATCCGGATTTATTCAAACAACTCTTTACACACTCAATTTCCAAAATAAAAAGTACGTGCATTTCGGGAAATCGGTCGAGTAGTTTTTGAAATGCGACAGCACATACGTAATTTTATTTTATTTATATGCAGATAGAGAGAAATTTTTTAGCTTGATCAATTACGTATGCAATTAGTATTTTTACATTATTTAGTGAATGTGGTTTGACTGGATATTTTTTTAAACAAAAGAAACTATTCAAGCAAAGTTGTAACGTTTTCAACAAGCTACTGATATCAACGGCTACTACATTCTTTGCTGCTAAAGCTCTTATATAAATGTTTGTTTTGTTTGTTTGTTTTTTATTTCCTGCTCGAATGATAATCGGGCAAGAATTCGATGTGAATCTTTGATGATATTCCTTTCATGAACCATGATTGGCGGATAAGCAAATTTTAAAGCATGAAACCACAAGCATAATGCAAAAGGTGTCTAAGGTCGGGCAGAGTGGTTCAGGTCAACTGGCTGCGGAACATTTTTCCACAGCCGAACTGGGTGAGGCAGATAGCTAAGGAGACGCGTCGAAACAATGCGCCGATCGACTGACAGCTAAACTTTATTAACAGTTTGTGCGATGTCAATATGGGTTTGCTTTAGCATTTAATTTTCAAAAAGCGCCTTTTGAAAGCAAATGCGAGCAGCTTTTATAGCGTATAAAAATTAATGTTTAGCCATTTTGTTGAGAAAATTTAACTTTGGATATTAAAAACAAAATATTTTGAATACTTCTTTAGATTTATCTTTTTAAAATTCAAGAAATAAGGAAAGATAATTTTAATATTTTCGGCAATTGTGGAACTTCACAAATATAAAAGCGTTAAGAAGTACGCGTGTGCGAGTAGGCATCAGGTTTCCTCTCCTCTTGAACCTTCTTATAGCGAATGAAGAAGCTGAAACCCTTGAGATGCCATGCTCTCAGGCTTCAAATTTCACTTTTTTTAAATTGTTATTATTTTTTAAATTTGGTTTTGTCACTAAATTATTATAAATTAATGACAGGGGTCACAATCATTTAATGCTTTCAAACACTGATATGTGTTTCGGATGGTTGCAGACCTAGTTAGAGAAGAACACGAAGGAATATCATAAAATGCATTTAGCAATAATTTCGAAGATTCAAAACCGTTCGGCATTTTGAAAACTGATTTCACATTTTATCGCAGATATGAAAACCTTCAGGAACTTTATCTGCACGACCGTAAAACATATCAACTACGAAATTTTTTTTAACAGCCTTTGGAAAGATTTTCTCCTTTTTTAGCATTGCTATATATATATACATATACATACATGATAACAATACTTTCCCTTGTAACGAAGCAAGGGTGAGAAAGTGAAAAGGGGAGGTAAAGGAGCTCGTTTCAGGCTACGCCCGCCTGCGCCTATGGCGTTCTCTGTCGTTTTACAGAAGTCCGAAATACAGAAGAGCCGACATAGCCCCGAAGGTAGTAGTGATGTGGCTTCCTTGTGTGCAGCGATGAAGTTCACTTAACTGTTTCGAATTACTTCATTTCCTGCTCGCCCGGACAATGTTCAGATCGCGCGACACGATGCGTCCGCCACAGCCAACGCCCTTTTCACTGGGCCACGGGTGGGAACGATCTCCGCGTTAATACACATCGAGAACGCACTCTTACTTTCTCAGAACCGAGCTTTTGGTTTTGTGCTAGAGTCAGTCGCGCACTTAGAGGGATCGGTCATGTGGAATCAGCCCCATTTTCCAGAAGTCATACAGCCTCCCCAGAATATATATTAAAAACCACTTGTACTTATTAATTGTCTATACTAAAGGCATTCAATATATCAACTATTTGCGTTATGATATTAACTTAAAATCAACAAATAAAAATATATTTTATGTTCATTAGAAATGAAAAATCCGTTAAGACAAAACACCAAATCGTCGGGACACTATACCTGTACCCCCCCCCTCTTCGAGAAAAAGATGCGCCTCTGGTTATAGCAGACCGCAAACTCCTAAAAAAGGATAAGATTAATACACGCGGTGTAGAAAATGCTGCCGAAAATCGATTTCGAGATTTCAAGGGAACTACACGTTTTGAGGTCCGCTGATACAGAAAACGTTTTATTTTCTTCATTTTCAAGACGTCCGTCTGCGAACACTACTTGCGCCAGAACTATTCGTAGGATTATTCCGTTCCACAGTCGATCTGGCCAGAATCGAAGTTCTGTGATTTTAAAAGGAATGTTATAAATTTTGAGGGAAGTTTACATGAAGCCCAAGGTACATTTTCAATTTTTTTCCAAAATGAATCCAATGTTTTTCTTTAAATTTATTGTAAAAATAAAATGAAATACCATAGAAATTTTGTTTAGATTCGATTTTCAGTGTTTACTCTCAATTTTCGAACATTACATAGGTTTGCATTTTTTAGGCGACATCCTACGGCTTCCATATATTTGAAGATAAAGATATGTTTCTTTAAATTAAATTCGCTCTTTATAATGACTACTTTTTCGCATTGGCAGCAGTCCTAGATGTCATTCTTCGAGTTGCCCATAGAGTTACCGGACGATTTATTTTTTCCAAATATTTACCAATTTATACTCTGGCCTTACTTTGTAAGAAGATAAAGTATTCCATCCGTACGCCGGAAAATAACGATTTTTCGAAAGGAAAACTCTTTTTGCTAAGCCCTGGTAATGAATTAATGATGCTATAACACCACACATTTTTCGCATTATTTCTAACTTTTGTAGTTTTCGAAAACTCGGAGAGTTCAACGAAAATGAAACCTGCGCCATATTTTAAGCGTGCTTTGTTCTATGTCTGCAAACAATTTAGAGCCGTTTTTAGAAAACAAATTTCTTGTCAATTACATTAATTTCAAGCAGAAATTAATCTAAAACCACTCTTTTTTCTTTAAGAAAAGTCTGGCACATTTTTTGAAGATCTGTTTTCTTAGAACAGATATTTAAAACAAGAATCCCTTATTCTTAAAATTGTACTTTTGCAATGTTCGCATTTTCCAATTTCCAAAAATAGAATTCGCCGCAAATACTACAACACTAGCACCATTTTTCAATATCCTTTGATGTATAATACTTGTAGAAAATCACGAAGAAAAATTGAAGTCGTGTTTAAAAAACATTTTTTTTATAAATTGCATTAACTTCGGGAGGGAATAACGCGATTACTACTCATTATTTGGAAACATTGTACTTAGCCTTTTTAAATGATCTATTGTTTTAAAATATATTTTACTTAAGAAAAATATATATCTTCAATATTGTACTTTGCGAATTTTTTTTTTTTTGCAATTTTAGAAAATGCAAAGTTCGCGTAAAATGGAACCAGCATCTATCGTTGTACTATGTTCAAAGAACGGTAAAAAATTATGCTAAGTTAATTTCCCCCGAAATCTCTGTATTTTCGAAAATAGCAAAACATTTAAATTGCTGAAGTACAATTGAAGATGGCGAATTATGTTTAAAATAAAATATGTTCTAAAAAATCAGATCTTTAACAATGTTCATGTGAAAAGATTTTCGCGTAGTTTGATCTTGAAATCAATGCAATTTATAAAGAAACATTTTCTCAAAAACTGCTTCAATTTTTTCCCCAGGATATAATAAATACAAGAAAAAAAGGATCGTTGGAGTATACCAGATTCATGATACTGTAACAAGGAACCTTGTTACAGTATCATGGATCTGGTATACTCCAACGGTTCTTTTTTCGGTGCGTTTAAAAAACTGGCAATTCTCCTTCTTGTCGAACTCTCTGAAATGTCTAAAATTGAAAAAAGTTGGAAATAATGGGAGAATGTATGTGCTGCTGTAGCACCACTAATTGAGGTTTGTTTCCTGGAGATACATTATGGCGGAGTTATAGATTTTGAAGTAATTTGAAGTGTTCAACTTTTATATTCATTTCATTTAGGTTTCATTGAATTATATGGAAAGGGTTGTTTAGAATTGTATTTATTATTTATGTGAGAAAGGAGAAGAAGGCTGATAAAATCCTAAGATAAGTGTTTCATTTGTTCGAATGATATAAAAAAGAGTAAAATTAATGTTATAATTATAAAACGTAACTCGAATAGCTAAGATTTGACTATTCATTTATTCTCTCCAGTTCAAATATACGAACTTAATTGACACATTTGGGTCGATTGCCCGCTGCGAGGCCCTTCGTGCAAGCCGCCGCCCGGGGGGGGGGACGCTGGACTAGGCGTTCCAGCGGGGGAGGAGCGCCACCGCCTCCTAGGCAAGCAGGCACAACGCTTACACACTACGATCACAAAAAAACTAAATAATCAATCAATACCTATTGAAATTGGAGGTCTTTTTTGGTTCAATATCGATTTATATTTGAATGTTAGCATATTGTAGATTATGTGACTCGGGATATACAGTAAGTTTACGAATCAATTTTTATTTCAATTTTATCAGGTATATAAACGGTACAACACGGATTAGGGCTGGCGTTAGTTAGTTAGTTAGTTCGCACGCCTTGCTCATATTCATACAAATACTGCGGGTATTCGTTTCGTTGCGCCAAAACGCGACTTGTCAAACACCACTGCATGTTTGGTTGCCTACTAGTCAGGGGCATGTTATTACACCCCCTTTCCCTACCCAAGCTAAGCTTCAGCTACGCCACTGGACCAGCCCTAACATAAATTTAAATGAATAATAAAATGAATTTCCACCTTTTGATCGACCGAATATAGTTTTGGAGAATTAAAACATTTGAGGCTATCTTTGAATGGTAGGATTTGAAATATACTTTTTTTTCAGTATTTAGAATGAAACTTTGAGGGCAGTCACGTAAATTATATGATCGCATGTTATATGGCGCGCACAAGAATACATTCAAGTTCAAGAGAAGTGTTTTAATCACCTATTGTTTAAAATACAACACAATGAAAATATATTGTCTGTATAATGAATCGTTATCTAACAGTTAAGTAAGTAAAGAACTTTGAGTTGAATTGTCTCGCGCTCGATCATGTCGTGCTGTTTTCGGGCACCAACTGTCTAACATGTACCTATTAATGGTGTCACAACAGCACATACTTTCTCATTCTACATACTAAGGATACGTTATAATATATCATTATATTATTGAAAATTATCTTGGCCTGGCGTCTCCAACGTTGGATACTTTCAAGTTGACAATATTGATTTGTGCAGAGCAAGTTCTTATTAAAAAAGAACTTTTAAACATAATGAAGTTGAAAGACTCGTCTATGCTCATAAACAGATAGTTTCATGGAAAAGTATCGATAGAAGTTTTTTATTCGCACTTCATTTCATTAGTTGGTTTAAGTATCTTCAATATAACGAAACGGGTTTCAACATTTAGGTGCTTCAAAATCACAAAAACGTTTTTAATAAACTTCTTTCACTTAAGAAAAGGTCTGGTTAAAAATGGAGCCAATCAATTCGTGTCGTGAACAGTCTAATGTGATAACTTCCGTAGCTGGCTTAAATACAAATCAGGGACATTACTTCATTGACTTTCCTTCATTTTAGAACAAAATGAACGAACTAATCCTAAAAAGAACCGAGTCACGAAATCGTGTTAAACCGTGTAATAAGCTGCGACTGACCTATCTTTGGAGTATCGATCGCTGTGTTGATATGCAATTAACCGCGAATGTATTATAACACAACCTCTTTGATTTTAGCATTATTTCAGTTTTTTTCTTCAATATTTGGGGCATTGTGGAACTATGTTGGACGTAATTTCATTCGTGGAATAGTCCTATTAAAAACCATTCGTGCTTGGGAAGTTCTCAGATAAATCCCGTCCTTGTTTCGCCAGTCGGGGATTTATCAACAATTTCCAAAACATTTGTGATTTCGGGAAACATTCCTGAACCCACGATAATACGTTACAAAATTGTATTTTATTGTTTGATTAATCCGTATTCCCGGGCAATTGAACTGCTATGATCATTAGTCACATATTTGTATTGCATGTAGCTTCTTTCGTCAGATTTAATGGTTTAATCAAATATCAATTCTTTCAATCATAACACAAAGATAAGTCTCATTGAATACCAAGTGGCTCTTAGCTAAACTTCACTTTGAAATTAAAATATTATTATTCCGTTATCCTATTTATATTTCGGTGTTGAAATTTGGCCTTTAAAATATTATTTTCGCAAACCCCCTACCTACACTATCGCTGGTGTACACCATAATTTCTGTGAATTAATTATATGTAGCAGAATGATTTTGTTTGTTACGATTTCTCTCAGAGTCCTAGGTTTGAGTCGGATTTTGTATTCAAGCTAAGTGTTTGGGCTAGAAGATGTCACTCTCTAGATAAGAATTCTACGAAGAGACGACGAGTAAAGCACTGCTGTAGTCCGATTCCTTTGTTTCGTGAAGAGCACATATCTACACCACGCACCAACTAATTCCAGGCGGATTGCTTCACGTCAGCCTTGACATTCCTTCTCCACCCCGACTACTTCCGTTCTTGGGCCGGGCGATGAACGGATCCGACTTCCCCTTCCTCAACCCATGCACGGTTTCTCTCCTATTTCTGCTAATGAGAGTGAAAAAATCAAAGGAAGAGAACAGCGTGATGTATCAGTCTCGCATTCCACCTTTATTTTTAAACTCTTGTATTCTTAAGAAACGCTCACCACCGCCACTCATCCAATTATGGAAGATTCCATTAAAACCAAAATATTCTTATGACGCGACACTGCCGTATCTATTATTGAACTATCTATTATTACTTGTCTCTGGGGGTCATGTTTGACAGCGCATATCGCAGAATCCTCTCATATGACGACTGCCGAATGAGTTGAACTACACTCGAGGGGCCTCTACAGGGCCTTATCTCTCTTGCAATGACATAAATTATTGAACGTGAACTACATGTTTCACCGTTAATTATTGGTAATAATTAGTAATGATAAACTATTAACTAGTTCCTATCACTTAATTTAATGTTATTTAAAAAGCAGTTATACGAGAACTCATATCTTTAAAAATGTATTCACTTGTAATTTCACTCGTTAAAAAATAATAAACATAAATCTGAAAAATATTCATACATATTTCTAGGATTTTACCTTTTATTTTACACGTGAATTATTAAGTAATTTGCCACTTGGCTTAAAAAACGATAGCATTCAAGCCATTAATGTAAAACTCAATTTTAACTTACATTACATTACATCGACATTAAATTTGGGTCTCCCGCAAAGTTTCATGAGCCTGAACGCGCACAGTAATATGAGAATCTCAGAATACTAGTCAGTATATGTATCATATATGATAGTTCTATCAGATTGAGAAACATTAAATAACACAGTTCAATAAGTTTAAGAGATAATGCAAAACATTTGTAGTTTTTCAAATTTATCAAAATTTTATCCGATTGAGTTGCAACAGTTAAATGCAGAGTGCAATCAATATCACGTTTAGCATTACAATTTTTAACTTTTACATAAGATGTTGAAAACTTATTTATATTTAAGAATGTTCATACTAGCTCTATCACATAGACCAGTCACTCATTATAATGTGTTTCAACCACTGAATAATACGATAATCGATCACAAAGTATATTTGCCCTGAGTAAGAAAGAAAACTGCATTGAAGGAAACCAGAAGCAAAAGAGCTCCCCAAGATCCTGAGACGATCACAAATCGAATGAGGTATACTGTATTATTTTAGATGATGTGGTTCTCCCTTAATTGTAATACATTTCCGGAATGTATTCAATAGAAGAATATACTGCCCATTAGTGCTTCAAAAGATACTGTTTTGTACTCGTTCTGAGCCACTGCCAGTGCTCCCATTTACGGAAGTTACCGAAGTTTCAGTCATTTTCCAGAAAAGTTTGAAAATTTCACTGGGGCTCCCTATAAAATATCCCCCAAAATTAAAATATCTTAATGATCTCCGGAACGGCAAACAACCAGATCTTACTCCTAACATTATCTTTCCCAAACGTTTTCAAAATGAGAAGAGTTATGCGTGTCACAGACTTCCATCCATTCAGACATCAGGTTTTCTTGGTACAAAATTGGATGTCTCTCTTTGCTGCACTCTAGCAATCATAACCTTCTTTGGAACAGTGCTAATAGATCTTAATTGTGACGTGTGTGCAAAGCTACAGTTCAAAATGTTCCTAAACAAGAATTTTACAATTGAAAATATTCAAGATCGGATTGTTGAGGTGATTCCAATACATTTCTTCCCTACATTTTTATATAGGGAGAAAAATATTATTGAACATAGTATGAACACTAAAACCAAGAAGACGCAGGTAAGTGTACCCACAACACACAACCATTCGAAGCAAAAATTAAAGCAAAGGATGGCATATGCTCCTATTCGAAGGCAGATAAAAGGTCAAGTACAATCTCTTCTGGAATTCCCGAATAGATAAAGTAATAGCCAAAAACAAGCGCCCTACAAAACACATACTCTCTGCCATTTCTCACCGCTCCGTCCCCACGAACGAATCTGTATAGGAATATCTAATTTAAAAAAATACTAAACTCTTTTCCGCCTCAGGGGCCAATTGCAAACTGTACCCCTCGCCACGCCTGGTATTACATCCATTTTGTGCTATCCACATCTACGGTCTTGGGAGGGGGCGTCCCCCAATCCCCCACCATTTCCCCTCTCTCTCTGGTTCTTCAGGCTGGGACCCTACCTGTTGACATCTCGCTGAGGTAGCCTCAGCCCTGCTTAGCTAGTTGTTGGTTATCGCCTATGCAACATAGTCATCCGTAGATACTTAACGGAATGATGGTTAATGATAAGGCAGGGAAGAGAATGATTGATGGAGCAATCCGGTGGAATGGATATTGACAGGGGAAACGGGAGGACCCCGAAAAAACCTGCTGCCAACTCGCTTTGTCCACCACAAATTCCTTTTGGAACAGTTTTCCTGGTCTAAATGGTCCAAAACATTGCTTGAAAAATTTCTCATCTCGAAAAACAAATGAGAAGATTAATTTTCTAAATAACAACATTGACAAAATTACTCGTCTCAAAAATTCTAATTTCCGTTCTCAACACAATCCAAATCCATTCAAAAGCCAATACACGACACATTTCAAAACTTTTTAACCAAACCCTACACCCTCCTTACTAGACACCTCCGTAGGAAAATACCCCCTGCCCCTGTCGTTCTACACCCCTCCACCAAACTAAGCCAGAGGATACAGAAACATACGGCAAACGCTCTCACAAACGCGACAAACCGTCCACCACACACTCACAGAATCAAAGAACAATATATAAAAGTCTGACACTCCCTCCCACACCCGTTACAACCTCCATCCCTCCTCCAAAAAGAAATCCTGACTTTCCTGGTCCCATTTCATTTTGGGGAATGTGAAAACTAAGCTAAAGAACTTCTACCACAAGAAACGAAAGATGAATTTTTTCGACAAGATAAGCGAGAGGAAAAAACCACAAGGTGATGAAAAAATAAAATGAGTATATAACAATTACTACTGAAGTACAATGTGTACAAATACATGTGTCCTAGAACAAATGTTGCAAATTTCTAAAACATGTAGAAAGATGGCATATCATCATTTTTTGTCAATGAATCTGTAGTGAGACATTTCTTATACGCGTGACATTTGTCCCTGATAAGGCAACTTCTCATGCACTTGTGTTGTGCATGTCGCAGAGTATTCGTTGACCTTACAACCAGATCATAAAAAATTAACCAAATTTTAATTGGGAAAATGGATCATCTTCGACCCTTCTACAAACCTGTTGGCACATCGACCTCCAAATTCTTTCAAATTTGGCGCTTCGTTTCGAATAAAACACTTTTGATGTTCTTTGATGGCGTTTCAGAGGAAAGGATCATACATTTCAAACTTCGAGCTCAGGAGCTAATCTAATTCTACTCAAAAAAGCCGCGCGAACTTCTCCCCAGTTGACCAAACACACTTCTTTTGTGCACAGTTCCTTGACGTCCTGGGCAGCTCCTCGTGCGAAAACAGGTGTGACATTGTCAAAGTTTTGAGAAACCAGCGATTTCCATTTTAGACGCCACGAGCTCGCATTGTCAACAGAGGCGAAGTCCAGAAAGCTTAGTAAAAACGTGTTGGACGCTTTCAAGGTTCGATTCAGGGTGTGCCAGGCAACATTTCTGCAGCCTAATAAAAAACGACGAAATTCGTAACAAAATGAGTATATGATTTCGTCTGGAGAGAGGTAACCACAACAATTTCCTCAATACTTTCTCCAAGTAACAATCTTTGTCAATTGTGTGTCGTTTCTTTTCCAGAACACTCTTGCCTGATGAAAAATTATCGATGTTCCTCATAGTTTCTGCCAATTGCTCTCCGAACGTACTTACAATATTTTGCAGCCTCAACAACACCCTTGAAATGTATAACATTATTCCGATGTGGGGTATCTTGCAGTGGGGTATTTTGCAGCCGCAACAACACCCTTGAAATGTATAACATTATTCCGATGTATTGAAAATGGGGTACCTTGCGGGTGACGCAGGTTGTCCATTAATCGCGGTTGGCCACCTTCCGTTCAGGGCTTGCGAGGTCTTCCAACGCAACTCTCCCTGCCGCAGGGGATTTTAAACATCAGAAAGGGATATCGTGGGGAACGTAAAGCATTGGAGGAAATTATTACATAGACACTTTCAGGTCACCGTCTGCGGCATGGGAGGTGTCATTCAACGTACCTCGGTCAGCACGGGGAACTGGCCAATTTTGCGTATTCTAATTCAAACGCTCCAACGCTGGGATAATAAAATGAAAAGAATCATCTCTGAATGGCTACTCTCGATTTACAAGTACTTAAAAAAGGAGCTAAACCTCAAACTCTATACATACCGCCTAGTCAACAAATTTCTTCTTTTAATACGTGATAACATCTGTCAAAAGCATTCTTGTAACAAAGAATGTGAATAGTGTTCTTAGTTAAGTCTTCGACACTGAATTCGAATATGAAATCAGCTTTTGCCTATCGGGCGTAGTTTTCTTGTGACACGCCACTCCTTATCTACGGAAATGCTCGAAAACGCTGCATATTGGTTATAAAGCTGTAGCTTCATTTTGTTATTCTGCAGATGTAAATGTTCAGGGTCAACAGAAATATGTACAAGGAATTACTATACATGACACTGAATTTAAAAAATTCACCTCTAGGAAATGCAAAAGGTTTGGCAAAAATGCTGGTTGAAAGTTTCACGACACATGTGTGTTGCTGCTCCCATGATTTGGAGGAAACCAACAGCTCACACAAAACTGTTAAAACTGACAAAACTAGCTGGAATCACCTCAAAAACAAAGAAAACTGCAATGTCCTAATGTTCTATCTGCTACAAGGCCTGTAAGTCACAGTGAAGAATCGTCGGTACCACAACCTCGTGAGAAGAGCTGACAGAATGAAGATGAATGCTACAGTGACGAACATTCAGAAGGCAGAGGAGATATTCATGCTAACCCAACATTTCAAGCCTCCCGAGTCTCAAAGGAACCTCACACAAAGCACTGCTGCTTACAATGTGAGTGGACAGTGGAGACAGAAAAAAATCACTACTGTGGAAAGAAGTGACCCGCTCGGATTGAACTACTGTCTGGATAGAGAAAAGTTAACACTCCCTTGTTGATCCTAAAAAGTGCGTACCTCCGTCCCCTACACATTAAATTGGATCGTCAATAATTGGATACGTGGTATTTGCGAGAGATTCTCAAGGATCAGTGAAGCAAAAATAAAGGAAGGAATATTACTAGGACCGCAAAGTAGAAAATTCATGACTAATGAACATTTCGTTGATTTGTTGAGTGATGTTGACAAAGGTATGGCTGTCTTTCACAAGTGTCTGTAAAAACATTTTAGGAAACCATTAGACTGAAAACTATCGCGATACATGAACTATTGAGATCATACCGTATGGGATGTATCACGTCACTCAAACTATACATTTTGAATGATCATTTGGACATCTTCATGGATAATCTTGGCACCTGTAGTGACGAACATGGCAAACGGTTCCACCAGGACATTTGTGAAATGGAAAAGCGTTATCCAGGCAATTGGAATGACACAACGTTGTCTGAATTCTGCTGAACCTTACAAAGTCACGTTTCTGAGGCGAAGTATCGTAAGAAATCGGAAAGGAAATGTACGTTTCTTCACGTTTATGAGCTTGGTTTTGTTGATATTAGAGCGTGCCATTTTGCCAGATACATATTATACATAGCGAGTCATACGTATTTATAAAAAACTATCATTACATGAAAACTGAGGTCGATACAGAAATTCTGAAAATAGATCTGAATTCAGAGGCAAATTATCCCCCAGAAACAGTATGCTTTGTTCTTATTACATAAAAAAGTATTTTTTCTAGGCCAGTATAATCAACGCTAAGACTATAAGCTGCCCGTCAAGGATTGGATACGGAAGGACTCTTCACTTATACTGTAGGATACCAGAGATACTCGTACTTCCGGTAACCTGAGAAAATTACGATATAAATATCAAGTTCATTTATATTAAAAATAATTCCATTATGCTAATGCCCGGCTCCTCTGATCGGTCTTTTTTGTGTTTTTCATCCACACCAGGTAAAATCCTGGGACACTGCCCACAAGCGGGACACAAACCGCGCGCGATCTTTCCTTCCTCACATGTGCCCTCTCCTCTTCCCTTAAACATAACACTTCCAAGGACTAGATTGTCACATGTGTCAGGATACCAGTCTCGAGCTTCAAGTTTGGCTCGGCTGAAACGGTGCCCCGCAGAGAAAGAGATACCTGGTAGGAGAAATAAGTGGCAAGCCGACACGTGATGTCAATGGACGGGAGAACTTAAAAATACTGTTACACTTTCGCATGAAATAGTTAAAGCACGTATGTTTATCGGGATTAACAAAGTGCTGACATGTATTTTTTACGCTGCAAATGTTACATTACTAGGACGCAATGGCCTTATTGCGTCCTAGGCCAAGGGCGCAATGATGTGTGCACAAAAAGGGGGGGCGCACAAAGGCCTTAACTGAATATTTTAAAAGGTGCCCCTTAGCCTCACCTTATGAAACATTTTTTGTAAATATATTTCCTGATATTTAGAAGATATTTATCAGGAAATAGATTAGTATGTGGTATCCTTTAAAATTTACACTAATGACAAATGGATGGACACATTCGTACACGTAGGCTACCGCGGCTCGAGTTCATGACTTCTAGGCTGTCCGGGTGACGCCGCGTCGTTGGCAGAGAGGCCGACGTTTCGCCTGTCATATCGTAGGCTTCTTCAGGGTATTGACACAGTAACGATCCGCCTCCTGTGTTATATCTTTTTCGCCCTAGGTGCTCGGGTAACGCAAGAGCGCCGTGATTGGCGGAGAGGTCCCTCTGATTGGCTCGCGATCTGGGCCAACCCGGGCCTTTCGTTTTCAGGCAATAATAGTTGTTCCCTTGAATTCATTGGATTTCTGGCTCTCGATTTCAAAACTTTCTCTCCTTTCGACGTAAGGCGGAATTGTACAAATGTAATGGTTGTGGGGCAGACGACACTTCTTGGCTTCTCAGAGCAGGCGATTTTCTTTTTACATAACTCTCGTTCTATCGGCACAAGCAACCTTTTCAACGTAGGTGTATGATATTGGTTCGTATGTCGTGATTTCTACATACATCGTCCATCATGATATTCTTCTGCGTTCTATATGCTTTCGGGGATAGTCTAAGCGAGTTGAAATCGCAACTGTTGGAATAATGAGAAGTTAGTATCAATGAAGCCAACAGAATAGGGGAAGAATTTCTATGGAGTTATTTACTAATTGGACGCATGCTATTATTCTACACTTATTATAATTGTGGCAATAGCTTAAAAATGCATCCCAACTTCAGATGGCCAGTCTGTGAACTGGACGTTAAAGATTAGAGACCCGTCAAATCGCCTATTGCCGCGTCAACTTAGTTTTACATAGATTTCTACTTGTTTATGACCACTCGTGAGTGGTATCCAGCCCCGCGAGGTGCTCATAAGAGGTAAATTCCAGAAATGTGACAGAAGGACCAAATTTATCTAGTTCTTTTCAGTTCAACTTCACATTGGAAACCAACATCCAGCGTTTCTGTCAACCCGTACTTTCGGAAAACAGAACAGACAGAACTTCCAAAACAAGTCTCAATGGTAGGTTACGGCATTAATAAGGCAACCTGGTTATATGGCAGTAGGACCCATCGTTTCCCAGTTATGCGTGAGGATAAAGTGCATTGCAGCGCAATGTGTGTTGCGAGTGCGTCTGATTTCTAGCCCAATCTACGAATTTTAGATCTTCATTTTTCTTAAATTCTCTTTTATGCAGGACTGGGGCAATTCTTTGTAGAGCAGTAGTTATTAAACAAGTGCCCGACAGTGCTTCGCCATTGCAGAGTATTACATATCACACTACTAGTCGCCTTTTGTGATTGGCGTAATATACACAACCACGCGTGATTGTTCATCACGTTTTACGCTACTCTGCGTAAAACTTCTAATAGACGAAAGATTCGCATGGATGGGTTTGTTCTATATCCTCGTTTGGTTATGGTTATCAAGTATCTTTTTGTTAAGACGTTCTCCCTCAAATTTGGGCATGCGTTCGCTATGACACTATCTTGGAGAAATTTGATTTATTTGTCCGAGATTCAAGAAATAATTCCGGCCGATATTTCACAATTTCATGGGCAAAATACTTGTATGCAGTGAAGACGTGCTTTATCCTTGACTGTACGGTGGGTTGCATTGAGTTCAGATGTGCTTAAATCGACATATACGAATTGTGTTCGCGAATTGCTTCAACCACACCCCCACATATCCGATTTAATTCAAACAACTCTTTACACACTCCCATTACAAATAACAAAGTACGTGCATTTCGGCGAAATCGGTCGAATAGTTTTTAAATGCGACACACATACGAATATTTTATTTTATTTATATGCAGATAGAGAGAATTTTTAGATTGATCAATTACGTATGCAAGTATTTTTACATTATTTAGTGAATGTGTTGATGGATATTTTTAAACAAAAGAAACTTTCAAGCAAAGTTGCTACGTCAACCAAAGCTACTGAATATCAGCGCTACATACATTCTTTGCTGCTAAGCTCTTATTGTAATGTTTGTTTGTTTGTTTGTTTGTTTTTTACTTTTCCTGCTCGAAATATAATCGGGCCAAGAATTCGATGTGAATATTTGATGATAAATTCCTTTCCATGAACCCTCCTGATTGGCGCTAAGCAAATTTAAATCATGAAACCACAAGCAAATCCAAAAGGTGTCAAGGTCGGCAGAGCTTGGTTTCAGGTCAAACTGCGCTGCGAACATTATTCCCAGCCGAACTGGGTGACGCAGATAGCTAAGGCAGACGCGTCAGAACAATGCGCGATCGACTGACGAGCTAAACTTTATCTAACAGTTTGTGCGATGTCCAATATGGTTGAATTTAGCACTTTAAATTTTAAAAAGCGCCTTTTGAAAGCAAAGCGACAGCTTTTATAGCAGTATAAAAATTAATGTTTAGCATTTGTTGAGAAAATTATAACTTTGATATTAAAAACAAAATATTTTGATACTCTTTAGATTATCTTTTTAAAATCAAGAAATAAGGAAAACTAATTTAATATTTCGGCAATTGTGAACTTCAACAAATATAAAAGCGTAAGAAGTAACGCGTGTGCCGTAGGCATCAGGTCTTCCTCTCCTTCCCTTGACCTTCTTATAGCGAACTGAAGAAGCTGAAACCCCTTGAGATGACCATGCTCTCAGGCTTTCAAGATCAATTTTTTTAAATTGTTATTATTTTTAATTTGTTTTGTCACTTAAATCTTAATTATAAATTAATGAACACGGTCACAATCAATTTAAATGCTTTCAAACACTGATATGTGTTTTCGATGTTGCACCCCTAGGTAGAGAACGAACACGAAGGAAATCATAAAATGCCATTTAGCAATAATTTCGAAGATTCACAAACACGTCGCATTTTGAAACTGATTTCACATTTTATCGCAGATTGAAAACCTTCAGAACTATACTGCACCGACCGTAAAACATACAACTACAACATTTTTTTTCAGCCTTTGGAAAAATTTTCTCCTTTTTTAGCAATTGCTAAAATCTACCATCTCTACCAATACGGACTCACAGATGCGTCGCCGGTGATTACCGGCACGATGAATGGGGAGACAAGAGGAAACGCGGACGCCACCAAAGTAATCTCACCCGGAAGGAGGGGGTCTTTATGCACCGAAAGGCGCAAGGAATAAAAACAGACATATGCATACAAAGAATTGTAGACAGTAAGTGAAAACCGTTCTAAGTGCCTAAAATGCAATTTCGAGATAATTACGAAAAACTGTTACAAAAGCTCGTGGGACTTGACTCATGCGCAGTCTAGGGGCGGCAATTTCAACCCCTACGAATGAGAATTTCAGAAAGCCCGTTTTACCCCGCATTGCGCTTGACACAACACTTTTCAGCACCCATTTGCAAATTTTCTCATTTTGGCACTTAGCTCGGTTTTCATTTATGCTCTACAATTAGATCTTCTAAAATACATTGTCTAGTGACCCACACTGAGTGTTACCAGAAATTTTTTTCTCAATAGAGGACATTTTACGTAAAACAAGAGAACATTTCAATGAGAAGAAGGACTTTTTACATTTTTGTACTGAACGATGAACTCAACAATTCCAAACCATTAATAATCTTTAAAAAGTGTATTAGATTTCCCGTCATTAAAAATGAAAGCTTCCGAATGGATAGCTTCGGCCCCACACTCACCTTCATTATCCACCAAACAATAAGCATAAATTAGTTTTATATCACAATAAAGCGAATGATATATTATGTAGACCGTTTATTTTAATAAAAATGTAGATATTCAGACATGAAGTCCCTTTAATGAATTAAATTACTTTAAAATTATAGCAGTATTATTTTCAATTCAACAGGACAAAAAGGAGGACATTCCTTTTAAATTTAAAAAAGAAGGCAGGACAGGAGAACAATGCTGAAAAAGGAGAACAAGCCCTCCAAAACGAGGACAGATGGCAACCCTGCCCACATTCACCGCCTAGGTGCGTTTTCAGGACAGCGTGCCGCCGTGCGAACCTCGCATCTTAGTAACAGCAATAAGGCTGATTGAGTAATACCAGATACTTCTACACTATCTGATAATATCGCCACTAGCAGTAAATTATTCTCGTAACTAGAAGTTTTCAATACATGATCCAATAATACGAAAATAAGACGATAATAAAATAGTTATTCCTGATGAATGGTTGATCCCAATCTTTCGTCATACTCATTATTCCCCTCTTCCCGGTATTCATTTAACTAAACTTTTCACAAACTTACAATTAGCAATGAAATGCACCGTTATGAAAGACGTAAATGCGCTTATAAATACAGTAAGCTACATTTGTCGTAAATTACGGCATCAATAAATTCTTCAAATGACTTCTTTATGGCCAGTAATGAAGATACCCTCATAAAATAGATAAGAGGAACAACAATTTATTATTTGTTCTTATAAGCATCGTACAGAAGACTGATCATTGAATGAAAAATAAAATTCAACATTTGGCTTAGTTGCCTCGCACAATTTACCAGTCGATATAGATCAACTAAGTCAAATCCATCGGCCATATAATCCAAAGTTGAATTGCAAACCAGCACGCTAAACGCCTTACTGACACCATAAGAAACAACGTCGATTGAAGGAAAAAATTTACGATCCCATCAACACATGCTCGTAAGAAACACATTCCAATAACAAGAAATCGATTGGTTTATCTATTAATCCAACGTCAACAAAAGCGGGGTTATAAAACGCACTGAATTTTTATTTTGATAAAGACTATCGAGTAACGGTCGATTGGTTTCACGCTTCTTAAACATAGAGATTATTTGATTCAACCCAAAACAAATTCTTATGAAACTTGTGCACAGCTTATCAAGAAAGAACTTCCGACAAAGCCCGTCATTGTGAAGAAACTAAAATAAAGTTATATTTAACCAATATGTTATTTTTCTTGTGTTCCGAGAACAATTTACTACTTAAACGGAGAACCAAACAAATTAACCGCAATGTTGATATCTTCAAGATAAAAGTTCCTTAAAAGCGTTTGACATTTTTA
Source organism: Gryllus bimaculatus (assembly GCA_017312745.1). Taxonomy (NCBI): domain Eukaryota; kingdom Metazoa; phylum Arthropoda; class Insecta; order Orthoptera; family Gryllidae; genus Gryllus; species Gryllus bimaculatus. The sequence continues at coordinate 1,705,817 of BOPP01000230.1, read as the reverse complement.
TATCCAAAGAAATTGAACGCCGAAATGTTGAAATGATATTTATGGATGTTGTGATGAAGAAGGCAAAAGAGAAGTTCTAAATTGGGAGAACTAAGTTTGAGACAATAACTGATGAGCGAGCTTGATAGTTGAGGACTAATTTCAGAGTAAAATGTCTGTGATATTGTCGCTGCTTTTACTTTCCTTATTAGGAAGTTTTGCAATACTGCAGGAAAGTGTGTCAATTTTTTAGCGAGTTCTGTGGGCTCCTGAGTTCTAAAAAGTGTTGTTTTTTCTTGCTCATACATATAGTAAATTACTTTCTCGAATACGTACTGTATTCAGTATCGACTTTTGTGGGTCCTAGATGCCGAAAAAGTGGTTTTCAGCAATATGTATCAGCCCCTCTGCGAACACTAGTGCCAACATTGCCCATAGGATTTCCACTAAAGTGAATCAAATTATTTAAAAAGGATTAATAAATTATTTATGGGACTCCTTACCTCCAAGATTGTAAAAACATTAAAATTGATATTCCCCGATCAATCTAGGTGATATCGTGGCTCTTCCAGTTTCAAACTGATATTTCAATTATAGGGAGCTCTTTACATGAAGCCACAACGATATTTTAAAACCGTTCTGAAAAATGGATCTTATTTTTTTCAATGTAATTTTTGATCGATTAGAGCAATGCACTTTTAAAAAGACGGCTGAGGGTTTTCATTATAACCTCTGCATTTTCTAAAATTGCAAAAAAATCTACGTTCTTGAAGACATTTTTTCTCAATCAAATTTGTTTTTAAAAGAATAGATTTTTAATAAATGTCAAATTTTCGAAACACGACTAGTTTTGCGTAATTTTCAATTGCATCACGGCAATTAAAAGAATTACATAAGCGCGAGTAAGAATATGTAAACTAAAAAACGGCTATACTCTTAAAACTTTTTGTATGGAGAGAAAACATTGCACTAAACAATGTTACACGTGAAATTTAATTCAATTTCTTGGTTTTTCAAAAATTACTCATGCATTTTTTTAATATCTCTCACGCCCTACGTACTTCCCTTGTACTTTTTTATAAATTAATGTATTTGTGAGAACAAATTTTTCAAATGATTTCCAATTACCTTTTTCGAAATATTAAAATGTTTTTGTGTATTTTGAGCTCAAAATTTCGCATTTCAAGAAAGGCTCAAACGACATTGTCTTAAAAGCTATTCCAATTGTTTCCCCAAAAAATGTCTATAAGAAAAGATGTTTTGCTTTTCTATGATATTCGTTGTTTTGAGCTTCTATGATATTATCAAAGTCCTATTTCAATTAAACTATCATGGGGACCGATAATTGAAAAATGTGAAAAGATGTACGTGTTTAATGTGTTAATTGAGGCATCTTTAAATAATTTGTTCTACATTTGCTCCTGTCATTTAATTTTGAGAAAACGTATTATTTAAAGCGGCGTTGAACGGTTGGGAAACTAAAGAAACAGCGTTTACAGTGTTCCTATGGAAACGAACTGCGTTAAATACCCTTGAAAAATCATACTTGCAATTCCTTTACCGATGCAAGTAAGTGTTCTATAAGTCGGAAAGAAAAATGTCTAATTTTTCAAATCTTGCGATTTTTAAAATGTATTTTTATTTATTTATGTTACAATTCTACTCATTTTTCCACTATTTATAGTGAAAATGACGCGAAGGGATTCTGGAACTCGAGAAATGGTGCGCAGATAATATTCTTCCCCATACGTCGCATAAAGTTTTTACTGTTATTAACTAAATAAATCTAAATCTAAGCCATCTAGCGGGCTAAGCTGGTGGCTTAAAATCGGGTTCGAAATATACGGTCGGGCACAATACAGGACTGTTGCAATTCTCTTCGTTTGTATATTGTTGTTATTATTATTATTATTATTATATTATTATATTATTATATTATTTTCCAATTCTTATAATTATCTTCAGAGCTTTGACTCTCTACAAAAACATCCATCTTGCTGTTACAGAAGAAGAGAAACTGTCAAGAAACTGCTGCGCAGGAACGAGGAGTTTCTCAGCAAAATGCCTTAGGACAAGTTTGCTCATCTGACCGAAGAGAATTCCTTGCGTGTTTTCGCCACCTGAAATGATTCGCTGTGCCTAAGCTAGGTGGCGTAGATGGCGATTTTTTGTTGCAGTTTTTAAGACACCATCGACACAGATTTAAGATGAACAAAATAGAAGTTTGGAGGGAATACAGAGGAAACAGATTACAGCAACAAACTTTGAAATCGCGCATTTTCAACCGTGCGTAATTCAGAAACGTTGTCCACGGTACTGAAAACCAGATTTTCGGGTTCCTAAAGGGTCTAGGGTTTTGTGGGGACATGTGGTGACAGTGGGCCCGGGTTACGCCTCTTTAGAAATAAGCCCCTTCTTTCAGTGACATCTCCTTGGGGTAGGCAAAGTCAGCACTGCCTATCCTGATGAATATATACCAATTTCATACATATCATAACAAAAAATTAATGATTCTTACAATATTTTAATATGATGTAAATATTGTTCATTTGGAAATGTTTAATGAACATTTTATTATCGCGGCACGAGCCATATTTCGATGTTAAGCGTTTTCTAACAACTCGTTAGCAATGCGATGCCTTGTTTCTTCCCGCAGAGACGTGGGCCCGTTTGCTGTGTCCGTACTTGATGCATGCGCGTTGTGCGTAGGCCAGCGAATTCTCTTGCTGCCTGCCCACACGGAAAACTCCCATTACTACTTACATGAAAGTCGCGTAGCGTGTGTGTTTACTGCTTTGTTAAGAAGTTAACAAGCGGAAAAATTAATTAATATTTAGGAAGTATTTATTTTTACTTTCTCGCTACCGCGGTAGAGCAAAGGTTAAGTAATGCTGCGCGAAAAAACTGCGATTTTCGGCAGAAAAACTCTTATTGAACCCTGGTAATGAAAACATGAATGAATCCAGTTGCTAAATTTAGAGGAAAAGTCCTTTAACACGTGGTGTAGCCATTATCCATGTTTTGTGGGTCCTTGATACCGAAAAGTCGATTGACGGCAAAACGTCTGACTGCTCGTCCCTATGTGAACAATGGTAGCGGCTAAACCGTTCAGTCTGTTTTCTGCAAAATTGATATTCCTCGATCGATCTGGCTGATGTCGTGGCCCTTTGAATTTGAAATCGATATATAAATTTTGGGAGGAACTTTACATGAAGCCCCTGGGACATTTTCAAATATTTCAAAAAAATGGTCCATCGTCTTTAATTAAAGTTGTTTGTTGAATAGTCTAAAGGACGTTTAAGAGAATAAGCGGCCTTACACCTTCGTTCTTCAACGCGCGCCGGGCAGCGAGCCACTCATGTGCACTTCAGAACGCTCGTCTAAAGGGGAGTTCGGTGTGCGCGCAAGAGCGCGGTGGGGAACGCTGCGAGCAAAAGCGTGGCTCGCATTGCACGCGCAGTTTAGTTGCGAGCGGACAGTGCCTGCCGGGCGGTGTTTTGAAATGGCGGAGACACGTTGCTGGAGCCAGGAGATGGTGAGGGAGGTTCCTTCCATATATAGGGAGTGCGCTAGTCTATGAAAGCTTAAAAGTTCTGTGTATACTAATAAGAATTTTAAAAATGAGGGGTACGAGAAGTCATCAGGATAGTTCTCCATTAATTTCTTCAACAGCGACATGTGGTCATATTTTTGTCTAACTTTTTACCCCAACAGTGCGTTTTTTCCTCCCAATTTCCTCTTGGTATAGTGTAGTGGCACCAATTCCAAGTACTGCTATAATTTTCCTGTTACGATAATTGTGAACGGACATTTCTGATTAAGCTAATCGAAAAATAATAATCTCACATACTACAGTCATTATACATCATATAAACACCACAGGATAACACGTTACACGATTAGAACATTTATAACTGCACCAACACAGAGTAGCAGCTGCAGCAGCGAGGAGCGTGGAACGCACGGGGGACCGTCGGATCTCGGAAATTCCGCGCGCCGCACAAGAGCGCGCTCGAGAACGCTGCTGAGGTCTTTAACACGGACGATTTTACTCGACTCGTCGAGTGGCGCGCAGAAGCGTGACAGAAATAAGAACCACACTTTGCGCAGCACGGTCCTGCCCGTGCGCACTAGATGTGGTCAGGAACGTCCCGGTCAAACGCGTGGCTAAGAATCCCCGTGTAAAGAGCCCTAATGGTGCAGACCTCGTTTTCATTGAAAACTCTAATTTTACGAAAATTGCAAAAATTCAAATTTTTTTAAGCGTCTTTCTACAACTAAAATATTAAAGATAGAGATGTTTTCCCCTTCATAAAATCTGTTACTTAAAGATCGATTTTACAGAAAGGTGATGTACAATTTTTCGAAATTTGAGTATTTTTCGCTTAATTTTGTGTAAAATATAAGCAATTTTTAATTTGGTTTAATCTTTTGTAAAAACGGCTTTATCGTTTTTGATGAAATTTTGTTGCTGAATACTATGAAGGACGTTAAAGAAAATGGTGCAAGTCCCATGTCGCTTAAAACGCTGATTTTTCGAAAATTGAAAAAAATGTTTTTTTAATGATAATGAAATGTGTTCATCAAATGTAGATATTCATATAAGATCACGTTAAAGGTTTTGAAAATACGAGTGTTTTTTGAGTATTAGGACTTCAAATTTGGTCGTCCGCTCTGAAAATCCTGCGCTTCGTGATTGCAATTTTAGAAGTGTTTTGAGGCTGTTGGGTGCTACGTAAGTTGAAATATGTATAGTATTTCTTATTTCTTTTCTCGTTTCTTACATTGGAGCTTTTCGTATACGTTTACAAATTTATCATTTAAAAATTATTAAAAACCTATTTGAAATAAATATGAAATAAAAATTGCTAGCACTCGGTCGCCACTTCCAATTTATGCAGTTGCTTGCTACGTAAGTTAGAATTTGTAATTATTTCATACCTCGTTTCATTACATTTGTTTGTTTTTTCATTTAAAATGTCCTTTGTAACAAAACGTGAAAACGAATAGAGGATCATTGTGGTCATTGTGGGTTGTTAACCATTGTTGTAACGCCGCATTGATAACAAAGGCGATGACGGCTGCCTTTCGTTCGTGGTAATATAAACTAATACTTTTATATATTTGTAGAATATTACAGTACCACAGGGTTTAATAAGACTACTAGAATATATTTATCTATCTTTGCATTTCTTTGCCAACGCTATAAGTATCGTATCATTTATTAACTTTTTATTATTTTACCTTCTCGCATACTGCTTACGAAGAATATTGTAAGGCTAAAAACACATCTGACATGTTCGTGAATACACTGCATACTTTATACAATGAATTCAATGCCAAAAATATATTTTCATTAAAAGTTTTGAATAAAAAAGTCTATTGCTTGAAATTATTTAATTTTCGCACCAAATGTTCTACGATTTCAAATGAGTTTTATAAAAAAACAGATGTGTGAATTCGGAGAGAAATTGTGGTATAAATATTATTACCTATTACTAAAGGCGAGAAAGTACGTGCTGATTTAGGATGCTGCAAATCATTATTGTTACTTGATTCTTTAAAACTTAAATCTGATTTTACGTTAATATTGCGACAAATACAGTGAATGAACTACTATGTACGAGTACATAGTTTTCTCTTCTTGACGATGTAGAAATGAGACAAATTTTGGACAATGGTCCGAAGAAACTCCTACTGCCAGTGGAGTGCGGTTATACTACTTCTTGCTGTCAAGGAAAATGCAAGAAAATTCAATCATTCGTGGTATGATTCATACAAATGACTAACAGATAGTGAAGTTTTATTGTTGACCGTGTCAGAGTAATACAAGCTCGCAACACTTCTGAAATCACGTTTGCGTGTGCTTCATGGAAATAATGCTTTGGAAAGTATTGATACCCGTGAGGCATTTATTTTGATTAAATTGAATAATATTAACAAAAAATGTGTTTGAGGTGGGGCTTGGCCCGCATGCCCCCTTCCCACCATCCGCAGCGCTGTTTAGTTCCGTTTTGCCCACTCTGAACATTTGTTCACAAGCCACAACTGCCTTTATCACTGCCAACCTTTATCCCTCCACCATTCCTTGACCAGTCCGAGAAATTTGTGAGAGATCTGGCTGTGAAAACGAGGAACTAATTCCCTTTTCAACCTTCTATTATACTTTTGGAAGCTCTTATGAAGGTCCCTACATCGAAGCCGTGAAGCGGGTGGTCGGAACGTGCAGTAACTCGAAATCTACGACCGAGTACAATTAAGAAATATACACAGAAATAATATCTCACGATAAAATGAGAGAGATAATTTCTGTGAAATTTAATCTCAACACTTAGCAATGATAGAATGTTCCCTCACGCGCAATAGCGGGTATAATGACATGTAATGTTGTTCACGGGCTGCCCGTTCGAAGTTAGAATTCAATATGAAGCTATTTTTCACTTTTAAAATAATGAATTACAAAGGGCAGAATACACATTGACACCTTTATCCCTCCATTTCTTGCCCAGTCCGAGAAATTTGTGAGAGATCTGGCTGTGAAATTGAGGTACTTGCTCTCTACACCCATAACAATGGTACAAGCACAGAGATTGGAATACAGATTACCACTTACACAAGTGTGGGCAGTGTATGGACATATATGTGCACAAGACTGAGATTGTTCTAAGGGCCACCCGAACGTGAAGTTCTGTTAGTGCGAGGGTGCTCTTCACAAATCCCCCCCCCCC
>BOPP01000230.1:1680667-1693764 GCA_017312745.1 Gryllus bimaculatus | reverse complement strand
TCAGAAAGGGCACTGTCCAATGATATTCATGAAGTCAAAAATTTATATCAATTCATTTTGATTAACATTGGGAACATTTATAACTTTGATGACACCTACAAAGTTACTGAACAAGTTAAAACTAGTAATACATGTAATCAAGGAAGGAAAGAGGAACAACACCAGCCACATCAAGTATTTTTGCTGACCACTTAAATGCCAACTTTAACTAGTGGTGCTTCAGAATGACACAGACTTTCTCATATAAGTTTTCTATTTCCCTTGGTCTGGGCTAGCTATTTGGACTTACCATAAACTTTTGCTGCCATCTAACGCCACTCAAACTACATTTTATTAAACATTTTCTTAATTATTCCATTTCCTAATAGTAGACCAAAACATTACATTAAGAATATTGAAGAAGAGTAAAACCATGTCCTAAATGGCAATTTTCATTGAAAAATTGGAACCATTTTTAAGGAAATGTTAAGAAACTTTATTTGATGTCCTTTGAAGCACTAAGCACTACCATTCATAACTGCAATAGTGCAACTTCAAATCACTGAAAACATGCTTATTAATGAGTGAGAGATATTTCCAAAAAATTAAATTGTTGACTTTTTGAGAAAACAAAATGAACATTATATCATATTAAACACTACAATTAACACTATCCATTGGAAAAGATTGCAAAAAAATTTGGAGCCATTTTTGAGATAATAGTGTTTGAGCATTTCTGAAAAGTGGAATTTTGAGCTTATTTTCACAGAAGTGCTGAGATTTTGAGGAACTTTATAGGACATTATTTAAAGCATGTGTACTCATTAAAACATTAATGTGAGCAAATCACTGCTAATGTAAATATTAACAATGTAAGAGACAATTCAAAAAATTATATTTTTATTTTTTTTGAAAAAACAAACAATAGAGCAAAACAACATTTATGTCATCTCATAGTACATTTAGCACTATCCCTACCAAAAGTTTAAAGAAAAATTTGAAGCTGTTTTAGAGAAAATCTTGTTTTTTAAAGCGAGATAACAGTGAAAATCTGACCTACGCCATCTTTATAAACGTATTCACTCTATTATTACAAGAATTAAAAAATAGAATAATAAAAAAACAAAAAAAATTTCTGGTAAAATTTTGAAAATGTCTGGGGATGGGGGAGTTCATGTAAAGTACCCCCAAATTTCGAAGAAAGGTTTTTCAAAATTGCAGTGCCTCAAGTCAAGCCAGATTGACTGGGTAATATCAATTTTGGAAAAAATTCTACTAATAGTTAACGTGCTTGTGGTGTTCACAGATGGTCAGACAGACAGACTTTTTCAAAAGGAAACACTTTTTCAGTATCAGGGGACCCCAAAATATGTATTTCTGTAGACATCTCAAAATTGATTTTCCACAGCATTACATAACATTCTCTACACTATGTATACACTCTGTATATACGTACGTACACGATAAAGTAATATATTTAAAAACAATGCAATACATATTAAAAACATCATATCATTTAAATAAAATTATATTGCAACAAAAGCGCAATCTGTACAAATATATTTACAACACTACAGCTGCTTTACCATTTAATATTCAATGCTGTATTCATTTTCTCAACTGCATGATAATCTGTGTGAAGCATGGCAGTCTTTTTGTCACTGGTCGAACCACCCAGCCAATGGTTATACAACTCCTTTACCATGGTGTTTTCTGCAGGACTGAGGGCTGGAAGATCTGCATACATGGTTTCTAACTTAGCTATAAGCTCCTTTGGTGCACTTGCATTTTCTGGTCGCAACTGTGCTCCACCATTAATACACCCTATAATCAAAAGGGACAAATTCTAGTTAAGATTTGTTTCTCTACATACAGCTTATAAAGAAGATAATGCAATATAGTGCACGATATAAAATACTTAAATAAGAATTATGTAAAGTTCCATAAAACCAGTCTACATCATGTGATTTTCAAAGTACAAACCAATGTAATTAACTCTATGAAATGCTTTTACCACAAAACACGCAAGGCACTTCTAAATTTCTTTAAAATAACTTAGTTTATGTATCACTATTTGAAAGTATTAAATCTTGAAATGATATTTTCATGTTAATACAACAAAAATAATTTAGATTCAGAATTTCAAAACTAATAGTTGTAAAACTAAAACTGATATGTTAAACAAAATGAATTACTTCTCAGTGATTTAAGTTTTGTATGAAAATCAACATGTATGAGAATACAAATCAAAACTTAACAAGAGAATCCTCATCATTAAATAATCTTTCAGCAAAATAAAATTTCGATATGCATTCACTTGAAAATTAACTCTGAGATTTCACATTAACATAAAGTAATAATTCCAACAATTTTGTAAATGATTAAATAATTAAAAATACTCTCATATACTAATTTCATTTGTGTTAATTCTATTTTCTTCACGAATTGTCATGTCTTACATAACATGAAAAATGAAATTTAAAATTTGTAAAAACCTTAACCATCAAGGGATACAGGGAAAAATTACTATCTGTATTCTAACTGGATGAAACATACAATATTCTAAAACATTAACCAACTGAAAGTAATTTTTTAGTAACTCAACAAATGCTTATCTTTTAAGCATCTTCAAATGATAACACTTATTTGTTTACTAAGATATTTGATTTCTTTGTTACAAAAACCATCTCCAAACAAACACAACAACAAACTCTAATAATAAAAAGTAAATTATATGAGCAGATACAAAAAGTAAATAACCTCAAGAATTCATTGATAAAAAGTGCAATATTTTCATTATAAATGAATACCTGAAGGACATGCCATAACTTCAACAAAGTGATAATCACACTTTTTCCGTTTTATTTTCTGAACCAAATTCTGGATATTGCGAAAACCATTGGCAATGGCAAATCTAAGAACAACATTCCCATCTTTCTCAAGTATCACTTCCTTAAAATCTGGATTTCTGCAAATGTACAAAAACAGATTTTTAAAAATAGGAAAAAGAAGGCAATTACAGGCCATTAAGAGGTGTACATATCATTTACCTCAGTGTTCGGTAATGCACATCAGATAAGTCTTGTCCTATTAATTCCTTAGCAGCATGCAAGAAAACGTGATCTGCATATCCTCCAGAAGGTGAACCTCGGTGGCCCCAAATTTCTTTCTCCAAAGGTTTTTTTTCAGACCAGGGCCAATCAACTGATGCTGGGTCTACTTCAGATAGTTTGAGCCCACTGGATTCAAGCATACTCTGTAATTCAACTGAAATTTCACAAAAACAAATAATATTGTAAACAAAATTCAACACATTCTTCAAATTTAATGCGCTAAATGTTGCATCAATAAATCACATTAACGAAAATGATATTTAAATATAAAATAAATTATACAAAATTCTATAAAATAAATCTTCGTACTTCCTGTGATGACACAATCCACATCATGCGATTGTAATTTTTCATTGAAAAAGTCTTGTCTGGAAGCTTCTAATTTTTTATCATAACAAGGCATTACTGTCACATGGTAAATATCATTAGGTGATCTTTTCAATTGAGAGGACAGATATGTTTTTATTAGAGATCCCATAATTTGCTGAGGAGATTTTGTTTTTGCAATGTATGGTAAAATGAACTGACCATGTGTCTTTTCAGCATAGCAAACCCATCCTATTGAAAAGAAGAATTTTTATTTTTTAAGTATTTATCACAATTCAATTTTAGTAATCAATCATAACTTTTGTGAAGGTCAAAAGGATACTTGGCAACTCAACCTGGGCAAGATGATGTCAGCATAGGTAATTTTCCATTTTCTTTATTTTCAGCAGCCCGAAAACGTTCAATAAATTCAACCTGATTTTCCAGGAGAGCAAAATCATCTGCTATGTTCATGTTTACAACCATATTAGCTCCAAGCTGTTTAAAATATCCTGGAATTTTAACCAACCACTTTGTAAGCCGAAGTAAAAAACACACAGTAGTAACTGTTAACAATTGTATGATCCTGTACTACCTGTTAATCTTTGTGCTGCTTCGTCAACAGGTAGTTGATAATATGAAGCAAGAGACAAAATAGGTTGGACTGATAAAGACACTATAATTAATTTTGCCTGGTCTCCTTGGCCTGCCTTCAGTAAGAGAAAACAATGAAACAACAATAACAAGATGTGCATATCTAACTAAATAAATATAGAAAATATAATTATATTCATATAATTATATTCATAAATTTACCTCATGCAAAGATTTTGTTTCTTGAAATATTCGAGTAAGTTCAGTTTGACTTTGTTGAGAAATAAGAACAGATTCAGCTGATGTAATGCAACCACTGCACGCTAGACAGTCTGCCAGAGAAATTTCTACCTTTTTTAGCTGTCTTTCCCTACCTCCCTAGAAACACAAATAGTAAAAATTACTCCGGAATTTATTTTCACACCTCTGTTCATTTCTAAAATGTACTTAACTTTGTTAAGTGAATATGAATACTCGAGAAAACTACATCTGGATTATTTTCAAATTTTTTCTGAGATATTTCCATCAAAGACAAGAACAAATATTTTCTGTGAAATGGCAATAGTAAGGATCTCTGTTTACAAAGCACAAAAAATATGTGAACCCATTATAATGTAGATGAATCATTAAAATGCCAAAGAATCAACTTCAACATTTTCTTAGTAATCATTAGGGAGCAGATTTTGCATAGAATGGTCCGTTGCTTCAGGGTATATCTAAGTGAAATTTCTTGACATTTGGGTAGAATTGAATGCTATGTAAATTAATATGTTAGTGGATATTTGACTGATTTTTCCTTTTCATGTATATTTGGGTAAATATAGGCACATATTTTGCATATTTCGTTGAAGTAGAGACTTATCTCTTAAAAGATATAAACTTTTCATACAATCTATTTAATTGTGAGCATTCATTGATTAGAGCTTGTCACAGTTTGTTTTTTTTCTTCTTTTCTGTAGATCACAAAATACTTCCGCAAATATAGAAAATTTCTAAATATTTTTTTTTCCCCTTTGAAATGCAACAAGATATACAATGAACTTCACTGAGGTGAATATTTACTTTAATTATTTCTCTTGCAAAATAAGGTAAATTATATGTTTGAAAAAATTATAACTTTTCACTCCAAGCACACTTCTGAATTTTATCAACAAAGGTTAAGGGCTGAAAATGAAATTTTGTTAATTTTAATTGCATATTAAAGTGCATATTTCAGAATTTTTAGCTCATAAACGCAATTTTTAAAAGAGTTTTCAAGATTTTTTTGACCATAAAAATCCTCTTCCTAGAAATTATTCATTTAAAAATTAGACCATGTCACTTGAATGTCATTATCAGCAGATATATAAAATGAAACAAGATGCAAAATCAAATATTAGTTCTTACCTCTTCAACTTGGACATATCCACCGTCTTCTTGAATTTTTATCTTTGCGCCAGTTCCAACTTGGGTTTTTTCTATTTTCACGGGTTTAATGCACTCCTACCAGCACAAAATAAAATTTACGATTGCTGATATAATTTGATACTTTATGATAATACATAATCAACTCATGAGAGAATAATACCTGTGAAGGCGTAATAAAATCATCCAAATCTGTTAGCTGCAAGACACTACTAAAATGCGAAGACATCTCGAAAACTGCTTGTTACTCAACAATACTTTTATATAAAATTGAAAAAATGCAGTAAGTAGGATCTCACGAATTAGAAGTAAAACCAAATTCGCATCTGCGTACAGCACGTTACGTGACATGCACAATGCCAGATGCGAGCATATCCAAGATTCCATTAATTCCTATCACATTCCATTCAACAGGGCCACGCGTTTTGGGCAGAGCAAAGCGAAGAGTAGTTTTTAGTGAGTTTGATCTGAATATGTTGTCAACACTGAAATTGGTGAATAAACAACTCCTTGGAGTGTTGAAAGCAGGAAGTTCTAAGCATATATAATTATTCTGTGATCCAGTTGATAGCTTGTTCATGGAACAGAAGAGTATGAAATTGCAATTCATTCGTGAGTGTAGCTAGTGAATTGTGCATTTGAACTGTTAACTGTTCGAAAAATAATTTGGTGAAAGATCCGTTGCGTTACTGGAAAGGAAAAGTACCAGAATTCTCACAATGTCGTCTGTTGTGGATCCTTTTAACAAGTTTTCTTACATGGAATCGGGCAGTCAGAGGCAGCATTTCTCGCCTTATGCAGACAACGGAGGTAGTGTTGTGGCTATAGCAGGAGAAGATTACGCTATTATAGCTGCAGATACCCGTTTGAGTTCAGGATTTTCTATTTATACCCGAGAGCAGTCGAAATTATTTCAACTTTCAGAAAAAACAATTCTTGGTTGTTCTGGCTGCTGGTGTGACACACTGACACTGACACGAGTATTGGATGCCAGAATGCAAATGTATTACCATGAACATCAGAAGCTTATGGAAACACCTGCAGTTGCACAAATGTTGTCCACTATGTTATATTATAAGCGATTTTTCCCTTATTATGTTTCCAATATTTTGGCTGGCTTGGATGGTGAAGGAAAGGGCTGTGTATACAGTTATGATCCAATTGGACATTGTGAGAAGTCTTACTTCAGAGCTGGAGGAAGTGCAGGAGCTTTGCTGCAGCCTTTACTTGATAACCAGATTGGATTCCACAACATGGAGAAGGTGACTGTTTCTCCTGTCCCAGTGGAGAAAGCATTAGCAATTTTGAAGGATGGGTTTATTTCTGCAGCTGAACGAGATATCTACACTGGTGATAGTATTTTGATTAAGATCATTACAAAAGATGGTATTAAAGATGAATCATTCCAGTTGAGGAAAGATTAATTGGTCAGAAATTAAATTATTTCTTGTACCATTTTAATTACTGTATTTGCTTTTTAAAACAAAAAATGCTCTTGGTACATGTCATGTCAGTGTGTTATTAATAAAACATTTAAGTATGAAATTCTCAAATATTTATTTCAATATCTACATGAAAATTATTTCTAGTTCTGCGAAAACTCAGTTGTTGCTACTGCATCTTCAATGGAATGTCAAATATGGGCAAATGCAAATAGGTGGGTTCAAAACAGAGACAAAAAATTAAAGATTGCAACTCTTGGGCAACTGAGTTCTCGCTGACTAGTCACAATCTACCCCAAGATTTTTCCTTCATCTCATGACCAGTGATATTTAAGTAACAGCTTAATAATATATAGAGATCCTGCTGTAGTAGTGATCATTGTGCACACCAGAACGGTTGAGTATTGATGCAAGCTTCCTACAGGTACTTTAAGAATGATTGATGTTATTTCCTGGAACACATCAATGTCAAAGCAGTTATGAGTTGTATATTAATTCACGCACTATCCCAATTCCTATTTAATAGAAAAGATATTAATGCAGAAAATTCTAAATTTTGCTTTACTGTTAAAAAATGTTTCATCCATACTCTTGTTTTTAATGGGATTTTAATTAATCACAACAATGCAAATATCTCTTTGAGTCTAATATTATTACTGCCAAAGTTTGGCAATACGATGAAACAGTCTAATTGAATATAGCTGCATTTTTTGGGGGGGGTTGATTCTTAATAATTTTAATGAAACTGAAAAAAATGCTCACAGTGTTGTATGAAATGTTTGTCCACTTGCACTTTTCTGGGCTGCATGGAATGCACGGAGCTAGCATGTTCTGCTTACTCTTCAAGCAACTAGGTATTGGGTTGCATTTCAAGAGAATGGCTGGTGCTTCTAAAACAACTTCCTCTTCACCCCCCATGGGCAGAGGCTTATGATACCTTAGGTGAAATGGCAATACAAAGTTGCCTGTGAGTTTGCTACCTAACTGCTTTAAGGTGTAGTAGATAAACACTTCATGAGACTGGGCTGTTTCCTTGGCAGCTTCTGTGTCTACTTCTGAACTCACACATCCTGAAACCTACAGAATATCACAAATGATATTAGTAAAAATCAATAAATCACTGATCAATAACTCAGTTAAGTTATGCACAAAATAATCATTTGCTATGAGGAAAAGTATACCTATTCCCTCATTATTCAAATAAACTTGTATAAAAAAAATTGTATCATCAATTTTTAAAAACCATCATGCAAACTGGATTTCATGACTAATCAAGTTTTTTATGCAATTCCAGGGCATTTGGGGAGGATTTTGTGGGTTGTACACTTTTAAAAAGGCATTATAGATATTCATAAAACCTCATGAAAATAATCTTAAAGAGTAACTATAGTTTGTCAACAAATAGTAACTGATAAAACTTCATCTGTCTATTTGTTGTTTCAATATGTTGAAATATGTTATGTCATTACAAGAAGTCACGGGATAAGAGAATACACACTGCACATATCAACAAGATGATTATTTTGCAAGTGAGATTAGGGGAAGCACAGGTAATGGGATTGAATGGTAAATTAAAGATAAATATTGTAAACAGACCACATTGAAAGGCAGAAACATATGCCTACCATTAGTCACGATAACTATAGCCAGTTGATCACTGTAGCCCAAGAGAGCTTACATCGACCATTATCGTGATCGTACCAGGAAAGTGAGTGGCTGAAGTTAGAAAGTGCTCTCAGAAAATAAGGACTTACTCACGTGAACTTAGAGATTTCTGGAAGAATTAAAATTTGTTGGAAGGGAAGTACTTCAGCAAATCATTTGATACCAATTGCGAGTAATTTTAAACATTCTGTAAAAGTTCATGAGTAGTTATGATAAAAATGTGCTTTTGGGGGTAATGGTGGTAAGTGATTCTCATTATTGTAGAATGACTGCCATTGCCCCAAACAAAATAATTTATTGATCTGAATGAATTTAAATGCCTCCCTGGGGCTATTTAAAAAAAAAAGTGTTCATTTTGCTTTGTATTTTTTTAGTAGCCCACATGTGAGGGTAATGCGGGTTAAACGCAAATTTTTGGAAATTTGATATTTGAAAGTAATTTAGTGAATTTTTTATTATTTTTTGTGGTGAAAACTCAAGCTTAAAAACTAATGTCTGATATGAAAACACATACTTGTTCATAGGAATGATTTGTACCGATTTATATTGAAGAAATAAAAAGTTACCATTACTCCCGCTGCCCCTATATCTTTATAGTGATGTGTTCTGCCCTAGTAATATTTTTAGACTGTACATAAATAAATAAAATAGCTTAAGAAATGTCTTGTAGCTGTAGCACGTGATGGCAAACAAATCCCCAAAACCCTTTTGAAAAATATTTTGACACACTCTGGAAAGCTTCCTATTGCGACATTCTTGTTTTGAATATTCTTATTAAACAATGCCACATGAAATTCTATGTTAACTGGCTTTAGTTTGTTTGGAGTCAATACATAGCAGCACATCTTTTAGAAGCAAATGGTAGCTACCAACAACACTTAAGAAGTGAAAATGTTGAAAGTGCTACATCATTGTATCATCAAGATAACAGAGCACTTTTAAACATTTAGTTTTTTACAAAGACAAGCATTGAGTTGCAGAAACATAATCCACTAACAAAATTTTAAACCCAGCTATTAATGTTTACAAGGTAATCATTTATTACAGTCAGAATAACAACAACAAAAAATTCATTGGTTTCCATTTGGAGAGAGCCATGAATATTTAAAATAGTTTCCAAGTCAAAACAAAAATATTCATGTTTCTAAAACATGTTTTTATTGATATTTCCTTACAGAATGTAGTGCCTTTGTATATATGCACTTAGTTTGGCCCACAAGTCATCCATTCAGTGAACAAACTGATGCTCTTAGTTAGTATTAAGATAAAATTACTTTAATAAACACTTAATGCTATTTTGCCATAAGAAAATACGGATTGTAAGTTGCTACAAATGATCCAACACCCATATAGTTAAGATTGAAATATACAACTATCTAGATAATTGTGAACACTATCCAAGTATTGGCAGTTTATAATTTATAATCTATTTAAAATAATTAGAGGTCAGGAACAGGACATAAAGGAAACATAATCCAAAAATAATGACAATTATTACATACATTCAGAAGTGTGTACCTACAGTCCATCATGAACACTTTGAACATTATCACCTGTTAATAACAGGGTGGTTCTGTGTAAAGATAAGCAATTATGTCATTGGATTCTAACCTGGCCAGTACGTTGCAAATCAGCAAGTTCATCAGGATTAACATATAATCCTGATGGCATTAATTCTCTTTGAATTATCACACAATCAGAAAAAAATGATTGATTGGTAGTTATCTCCACTGATGAGTGTAATTCCCTGTCAAGAAGAAAAAACACATCTGAGCAGATTACACATTTTTCATCTATTTAGAAAATGCATCACTTATGAATTTGGAAATATTTTACCTATGGAACCCTTCATTTCCTACATGGCGAGTTAATACTACACTAATTCCACACTCGTCACCTTTCACATTTAGTATATTAATATAAAAAATAAAAATTAATAATCCAAAGGTTTTCCACATTTTAAACTTGTTTTTCTCTAACACTCCTTTTAGGGGTTATTGTAATAAGATTTTAAAATCAATTTTCAAATACTGTTGTAAGTTATTGTCTTTAAAGTGTGTTTCTCTAGTATAAATAAATAACTCATTAGATTTTTATTCTTCAGTTTTATAAAGTTACTTGCAAACTTGCGCACCTGCTCAGGAACGTCAATCATTACTTAGTCAATATTCATCATTAATCGAAAATAAATTGAAATATTTAATATTGACAATTTATATGTATAATGTGACTGACATTTGATACATATAATGGTAGAATAGTGCATCAGTTACTGAGTATCGAACTGATATTTTATGATCATTAAAAAAACATTAAATTTCTCAAAATATTTATTATTCGTAGTTCAATCAATCGTAAACCGCGTATGTACATAACCTAAACTATGATCACATGACATTTTAAACAATTTCAAACAAAATGACAACATGAAAGAGTCCAGAGAGAGAACATAAAAAACAAAATCAAGACGCTCACTAGCGTTATCTAGTGGTTTTACTTGGAAATAGTTGGTCACACGTTATTCTCGGCGACCGACAGATGTCAGACTTTTGAGTTAGTACTTGTTCGAGCTCCCTGAACCAAGTCTATGTACACTGAAGAGCCAAAAAACTGGTACACCTGCCTAATATCGTTTAGGCCCCCACGAGCCCGCAGAAATGCCGCAACACGACGTGGCATGGACTCGACTAATGTCTGAAGTAGTGCTGGAGGTAATTGACACCATCAATCCTGCAGAGCTGTCCACAAACTCGTAAGAGTACGAAGGAGTGGAGATCTCTT
Source organism: Gryllus bimaculatus (assembly GCA_017312745.1). Lineage (NCBI taxonomy): Eukaryota > Metazoa > Arthropoda > Insecta > Orthoptera > Gryllidae > Gryllus > Gryllus bimaculatus. The sequence goes on along the minus strand of BOPP01000230.1, from coordinate 1,682,480 downwards.
CTGAAAAGAACGTTGCAAGGCATCCCAGATACGCTCAATAATGTTCATGTCTGGGGATTTTGGTTGCCAGAGGAAGTATTTAAATTCGTGTGGACTGGCGCATTGTCCTGCTGGAATTGGCCAAGTCCGTCAGGAGGCACAATGGACATAAATGATTGCAGTTGATCAGACAGGATGCTTACGTACGTGTCACCTGTCGGCGTCGTATCTAGACGTATGAGGGGTCCCCTCCAACTGCACACGCTCCATATCATCACAGAGGCTCCACCGGCTTCAACAGTCCCTTTTGACATGCAGGGTCCGTGGATTCATGAGGTTGTGGCCATACTCGTACAGATCCATCCACTCGAAGCAATGTGAAACTATAATTGTCAGACCAAGCAACGAGTATCCACGCATCAACAGTCCAATGTCGGTGTTGGCGAGCCCAGGCGAAGCGTAAAACTTCGTGACATGCAGTCATCAAGGGTACGAGTGTGACTCCAAAACCCCACATCGATTATGTCTCATTTAATGGTTCGCTCGCTGCTGTTGATGGCCGAGTATTGAAATCTGCAACAATCTGTAGAAAGGTCGCACTTTCATCAGGTGTAATGATTCCAATCAGTCGTCGTCGGTCCCGTTCTTGAACGATCTCTTTGCGGCCGCAGCGCTGCCGGAGGTTTGATGTTTTACTGCATTCCCGATATTCACAGTACACTCGTGGAATAGACGTACGGGAAAATCCAAATTTCATCGCGACCTCGGATATACAATACCCCATCTCTCTAGCGCCGACTATAACACCACGTTCAAACTCACTTAAATCGTGATAATCTGCCATTGTAGCAGCAGTAACGGATCTAACAACTGTGCCAGACTCTGGTTGTCTTATACAGTCGTAGCCGACCGGAGCGCCGTATTCTGATTGGTTCCAGATCTCTTTGTTTTAATACGACTGTCTGTACTCGTTTTTTGGCTCTTCAGCGTATAAAATGAGTGTATTAAAATTTCATACCATGCATTAAACCCATTTGTGCTAAATTAATCGCAGACAAACTCGAGTCAACAGCGAAAGGGTGAAGTTACAATATCAGATGATAATATAGTAACTAATTTGAAATGTTAAGGAAGATGAAATGAAATTATTTGGATTATTCATGAAGAGACAAAATGAATACACTATTTTTTTTTTTAAATCAATTAGGCGGTTCCTCCTCTTTATTTATTCAAAAATATTCTTTATAAATAAATGTTCTGTAATTTAAAATTTTCCTTCTCATTTATGACGAGATTTATGAGACGAGTTTCTTTTTTTTACTAGAAAAATTGCAACAAAGACATTATTTTTTGTCTTGGTAAAAACTCAATCGACGGTTCAGAACACAAAATTATACACATCATTTATGTAATAAAAATTAATATTTTAATGCAATTAATAAACAAAATAATTAAACTTTATTTATCCAAATATTCATTTAGATGGAGAATTATAAATATTCATTATTATTTAATTAATTGAACAATTTTTACTTTCTTGCACTTCGTAAGAGAAACGTATGTAATCGTGCGCCGGAAAACGGGGAAGTTTCGGAAATCTCGTAATGTCGGGGCATACTTACGAAAAAGTTGACATATGGGTTGATATGAGTTGACAGTTGGCATATGAAGTAAATTACTCCCTGTCACACGTGCAGCCAGAATCCGTTTCGTGAGTCCTTGATACCAAAAAATCGAATGACAGAAAAACGTCTATCTGATCCGTTTGACCAACTCTAGCGCCTAAACCGTTTACTCAATTTTCACCAAAATTGATACTCTCCCGTCCATCTGA
>BOPP01000230.1:1585642-1673459 GCA_017312745.1 Gryllus bimaculatus | reverse complement strand
TCACCCCCCCCGCCGCCTAACAAGAACCGCCCTGGCGGAACACTGTTGCGTATTGCGAGGCCGTTTTTTTCGAGCCGACAACACGCGGCCGTCCGGCCCTTGGGGCTACGAAACCGCAACAAAATTGGCCAGCCTGGGACACTTTCGGGGAAATAGCTAATCGAGCATTGAGTTATGAAGCACTCCAAAATTGAATTCTATTTACTACTGTAATATTACTACTTTTTTTTTTTTTTTTTTTGGAACAACGCCACTAAAACTTGCTACGGATAAATGGCTCAACTACATCGTTTCCAGTTTTAAAAACACTTTTGCCAGTTTATTGCAATAAAAACAACAAAACGCTAGGAATAAAAATTAAATAACAACGCCTCGACAAACTAAGCAAAGCAGCCAGAGAAACGCTGTGGTAACAACGCGGTATCCTCCCAACTGAATTTCTCGGAAAGGCGAGAGAGGCGGCCGGTCGACGCTCGATGCCGGGCTTGAACGTGCGGGCAGCCGGTTACGGCCGCGCCGGCCAGAATCAACCGCACTCATCCCGCAGAGCGGACAATGGCACGTTCCGCAGCTCATAGCAAACGCAACAAGGAGCGAGAGGGTACTCGACGCTTAATTGGAATGTCACAGTGGAATTGTCCATTTAATATGGCCTGCCTCATATCGTACTGACCTTCTAGCCAAACGAAGACGAGGCATTTCATTGTAAAGAGCTTACTTCTTATTTGGAAATTCCCGTTCCACTTCCTCCCCCCTTTCAAATATTGTTTCAGATAGTCTAACTTGAAATTTCCCATTTTCAACTAAATTTCGCATTTAGGAACCAATCTCCGAACAATGGAGCAAGAAGGGCCGGATTAAAGCAAGACTCAATTCCAAGTAAAGTTGTGTTTCAATTACATAGTTAACGTTCGTCTAAAACATCAGTGCCTGATTAATAATGGGCCATGCGCTCAAGCGCATTAGCTATTCTCACAAACTTGTAATCCCGGCAAGCGACGCCACGACAGAAAGAGAGAAGTTACAGCAGAGGCTACTTCGAAGGGGCCGTTTCCCCCTGCAATCTTACTCCTCGTCGCAAACATACGCTATCGTTTGCAAAAGAGGTCGTTTGATCTTAACCACACAACAATCACTCACAGGAATTAGTTCACCAGCATTTCTCAATACAGCGCGAGGAACCTGAGCCAGCACGCGTGCTCCTTGGCGGATGCCCGTCGCCCGACGCGGCCGGGCGCGCGGGCGTCGAGCGGAAGCGCGCACGCGGACGACGGCAGGACGCCTGCCCTTGCGCACTACCGCCCCCGCCCCCCCGCGGCCCAGCGCTTGAAGCCGCTGCGCGCAGGCGCAGACTCGGAGCGCGCCCCCACAGGCTCCCACAGTCGCAGCCCTTCTCCCGTCTGCAAGCACAAAAAAAAAAACTCTTAATCTATGCCCAACCAAACAGCACGACGCATTCGCTTATCCGTCCACGAGACAACCACCACAGTCGTTATCTATTCAACCATTCCTTCCTTAATCAGAGCGTACTATGTGGAGTACATTATACACACTGTTGAAATTTTTCTAAACTATATCTTACGCAAAAAGGCACGAGAAACACTACACAAATCAAATTTGTGAAACGGGTGGGATCCTTCCCTCTCCCGAGCGATTTAACATTTTTACATTCAGTTGAAACTATTGCGCTCTCGATTATTAATTTCTTTTTTTTTTTTTCAATTGGGGCTGAAAGACTATAACATCCAAAGGATACAGTTTTTTTACCCAACAAACAATCTTAATTTTTTTCGGGTAGGTTCGAATAAAATTCGCACCCACCTCTCGCAACAAACCGTCCGGAATCCGCCCGCATTCTGGCAAGCACGCAAGTCAACCTCGCCGGCGCGCCGGCCGGCCTCCCCCGCGCTTCCGCTTCCGGGAGTCTTCGAACGGCCATTCCCCGGCACGTCACGCGCCCTTGCAGTCACGGGCGCGCGGCCACGCGCTTCCTTCCGCACGAGCGCTACTGAGCGTGCGCGACGCTGGACAACCACCCCGCCGCCACGCAGGGCTCCCAACGCCGCGACCAGCGCCCGCATCACGCTTTCCCGACGCTGGAGTAACCCCGAAGCCTTTCCTCGACTCATCCGGCGCGCGCGCGGTGCAGGTTGCTGCGCTCGGTGCCAGACGCTTCGGACACAGGGCGAGCCTCCTGGACGGACGTATTCGATTCAAGACAGCTGGACATAGAGATGACCAAATTCCAGCAGATGCATTCGCAAAGCTGCTAAGACCACGGGGATCACTAGTCAACGTTCTCTCGGCAGTAGTAACGTTTGTCCCATTTTATTTATATAGTTAAGCAAACATTTACATCTCATTACACTGCTTCTTCTGCAGAACTTTCTCATTATCTCATTAATAGGTTCATTTATTAGCATCTCTTGTACATCCATCAACCACAGACTTCACTCGCACCCTTCCTGAAGATCCACGGCCGACCGTCCGCCGCGACACCTGCTCGACCACTTCTTCTTTAGAAGGTCATTCCAGGGACACCATTAACGGTCTTGGGACAGTCCAGTCCCTTTATTATCGGACGTCCAATAGACTGTCGTAGCCTCTTAAATCTCTTCAATACTTCTTAATGTTAACCACACATTTGAGAAAGAAGCGCATTCACCGTTCAATACTGCACAGTCGAGCTGCAGCAGTTTCGTCACTAGAATAACAAAGAACGCTACTCCACCCACCATGGGCCAACATCCTAACAGCGCAAACGCGGCGTCCAAGACGCCTACAATCACCACAGGTCCAAATTTAAACTGGAAGCTTAATTACGCACCGCAACGATCACGTTAAGCATCCATCATTGCATCAGGCGAGACGGCACAATCGCGTTCCCGGTATGAAGAATATGTTTGCCTTCAAACCAATCTTGCGACCACAGGGGCGTCTTTTGCTGCAGGAGCGTTTACTACCTGTCTACTCGGTTTGGGCGACAGCCGCTCGCTCTCGCAACGGCCCCTTTATGTCCGAGCTACAAGCGGGTCAACGCTTACCGCCAGCGCGCGCGGGCCGGGCACCGGAGCGAGTGCGGCCGCACGTGGCCCGCGTCGCCGCGGCCCCACACGGCGACCCACGAGCAGCACGCCGCACGCTCGCCGCGTCGCCGTCTGCCACGCCATCCCACGGACGCGCCGGTGGGCCACGCCGCGGCGAGACGGCGGGAAGACTGCCCCATGGCGCCCCTATCCGCAGGCGATCACCCGAGCCCCCGCCCGCCGTCGTCGTCCGCGCCCGACGCCGCGAGCCCTCCTCTGCTGCTGACCAAGGTCACGCCTGCTCGCCCCAGCTGATGAAACTCCAACTTTTCCCGGCCACCCATTACGTCAATGGCTACGTGGCGTCGCGCCGGCGGCCGGGACCGTTGAAGCGCCGTTCGCCCGTCTGCCTCTTTCACAGCGGCCGTTCCCGCGCGGGCCCTAGCCCTGCTCGCCCTCCGGTGGTACTGTACCCGGCCGGAAAGTTACAAGTCGTCCGCTCCTCGACTAAATCAGGCTGACAGAGATTTCGTAAATATTATCTGTAGTCATTGCATTCGCTTATGTCAATCTAAATTTGCTTCTTCACATCACATCTTAATCTCTTCCATTGCTCATTCACTCCGGTTGACATGCTTAGTATTCTGTTTTCCACGCATTACAATGGTGATGCAAATAAACTGTCGCGTCGATCAAAATATCACGCACGGCGCAGCGGCCACGCGCGGCGACAGCACGCGCGGCCCGAGTCGAGCGACTCCATCCGCTGAGCCGAGGGGAACCGCACGCGCCGCTCGCGGCCACGCGCCCGCACCGCCCCGCCCGTCCGCCTTTCCGAGCCTCCGGCCACCTTGTCCACCGCGCCCAACGGCCAACGGCTCTCGGGCTCAACGCTGCAGCCACCACGCACCGCTCTGCGCGCTCGTCGCTATTACTCAGACATTGCCATTCCCTCTTCTCTATCGACAACATCATCAGACAGACGGTCCTTAAGATTTGTTGTACACAACGCATCTCGATGAAATCACTTCATCTGTAAATGAAAACCATTCCGGCGAAAAATTACGAAGCCATAACTTTCCAAATCTTTGCAACTCCTGCTTTGATTTGCATAATCACGTCAGCAACGAGATTACCTTAATACCAAAATACAAATTGGTCATTACACCAGCTATGTTACTTCCTTCATAAATGTAGCGAAACATTCTATGCAATCAATTCATCCCCTGTATCAGTTTGCCTCTATCTTGCTATACGATTTCCAGCTAGGATTCAAATGCGGCTTTGCATGAATCACTGTGGATAATTAAGCGCTGTACCAATGCACAAGCACAGACTAAACACGCTCTTTCTATCAGTTGTTTAATGAAATGTCTCATCTCTTTCATTAGAAGCGAGCGAATGCTTTGCAACGCTTCTGATATAATACGTAAACATTAATTGTTTCACAATAATTACAAAATTCCTTGTGGCAAAGCATGATTAAAACTTACTTCTAGTAGCGCAATCAAAGTCCAATTGAGCAGGTACACACGACTTGTAAAATACGCAGTGCGCAACCTGTCGCCGTTTCCTCAACATTTGCCTTTGTCACAATACTGTTATCTCGTAAAGATCACCCCCTCAGCAGCTTTCCCGTAAGACACGGACTGAGAGGTCGATTCCATTGCCGAGCACAGCAGCGAGCAAGGCACGGTGCGTATTTCCCTGCGAGACCATAGGCGCGACTCGCTCAACGAGCAGGGGTGGCTCCCTCCCTCCAAGGCTCGTCATGCGAGTAATGCTCATAACTACTTTAACCGCGATTGACGTAAGGAGGCCGCCGGTAGTGTATGGACTTACATATGTGGGAACCGTCCAGAACGTGTTTTTCCCACACGGATGTTTTCCTTCCCCGCCAGCATTAGTGCGTTTGTCAAATACCGGAAATAATACATAATTAAAATGGACCTCAATTATATAAATATGGAACAACAAAAAACAATTTTTTTTTGAGTCATCATATGCCATGGCCATACCATTTTATGTCTATATCCTTACACAATCAGCACAAACTGAAATTTATAACGGATATCGCTCAATCCATGAATGAAATTAAAATACTCCAGAATACGAATATCGCGATTAAGTTTCGACAATATTCAGGTTTACCCGGCCAAGAGCTGATGTGAATGATACCATTAACTTGCCTGTAACACACCTACACTTAATTGTTAACAAATCGGTGCTCTGATCTTATCCAAATCGCGAAACTTTCACGCCCGCTGTTTCCTTACGACATTACACTACATTTTATAAACGACGCCAAGAAACTGGCTTTTTCTATAGAGAGAATCGGATGCGCAAATGCCATGGACTAATTGATAGGCATTGATCGCAATCTTTGTATTCAGATAATTTCGACACTCTGTTTTCAGGAATTTCCATGCTCGTAATTTAATTACACATTACAAATGCTGCTTCCCCGCTGCGTTTTCGAAGTGCATGGCCCGCTCTCGCGCCAGCGCAAATCTCCGCGGGCCAGCTCGTCAAGGCCGGCAGGAGAGCATCCAGCCAGTCCGTCGACGCGGGCGACCCGTTATGCATTCGCGCGTCGCGCAACTTATAACGACCCATGACGCTGCCAACAACGTTCGCCGATTACAAATCCCTTGCACGCATGCAGCTTCTTTTGCGGATTTACGGAACAACGCGGCCCATCATGCATAAGATTCGCCACAGGAATTCGCGAATACAGCTACCCACGGAATTACACAAGCGACGTTTCCGGCCCCATTAGCGCTTCCGGCGATTAATAAAGACCACATCCCCACCGCTCCTGGCGTTATCAGAGGCGCGCTAATTCTACAGTTAATAACCCAGCCTCGTTATGCTTCAGGTCATTACATCACACAGTCGAAGGCGCGGACGCTCCAGTGCGCTGTCGCCGGCGCATCAGGCAGTTTATCTTCTAAGTTCATGAACGACGCGGCGTCCTGGGCATGCCGCGGCTCGGCGCAAGCTCATAGACTTTACGTCTCTCGCTTACCCTCTTCGGGCCATTACGGAGCGCCCCAATGAAGGCAATCGATCGCCGTAAGCGTCCGCGGTGTATAAGTCCCTGCTATCCGGATTTGAGAGCAGCTCGAGGAGACTATTGTGAATGGATGTTGCGCGATGTTTTTCTTCTTCAAATATCTTCAACACTAAACCCAATCGCCCACGATTCGCATCAACACCGGAGCTCCGATTACACGCGAGAACACTAGATGCATTTTCATTTTCCGTCCTGAAAATTGTCAGAGGTCAAGTTTATTCCTTTTTCATCATTTGCCCTATATTAATAATGCAAAGTGCTCATAAAATCTTTAATTTACGACGTCTTCCCACAATGAACAAGACTCCTTCAAGATGTATATACCTTCCATTGTACTGAGTTTCCTGCATTTCCGTGCTTATACCAAAAAGCAGAAGCGAAACAACTCGGAGCATGAACCGGTCGGTAGATACGGTTGGCAGCCGTGTTCACATGCAGAGGTGGGCGCGATAACCCTTGCCGCGGGCGAGAGAGCGGGAGGGGCGATGTGCAATGGGTGGCTTATCTGGCTCGCGAACAACCCCTTCGCGGCGCTATGGCGCCGACTCACAAGCTCCCGCCCAGACCCGCCGGGGCGATAAAGCCCCAGGCCGCGGAACGACGCCGTCAGAGCCTCGCGGGGGAACGACGCGCGCACTTCGGCGCCCGGAGGGACACTGTACCTACCCGAAAAATCATCTTGAGGCATGAGTAGACGCAATTTGATTGCTTCATTGTCCACTATAACTTGTGAATACAGTGACATCCAGAACAAACGATTCTAAGCGAATGCTAGATTAGAGCCTCTGAGTTGTCATAGTCAATATACGAACAACTAGACCTCAGGATACATGCGGCATGGCCGGCTGTTGTGACCATTCTCGAGCCCACGGCCGATTAATTTGAGACGCCTCTCACAAAAACTGCAATCTTCGAAAAAAACACCGAAATACCCTCAGCGAAAATTACACAATTGTAATGGATGTATTTGGCAGCAAAACAGTAAATCAGCCTTGCAACAATTCTGCATTTACAACCAAAAACTTCATCAGTTGCAATACTAATACGCTTTCAAATCACGCCAGTTGCTGTACAAAAATACAGGCAGCGCTGGCGATACCCGCGCCTGAAAACAGATTTCCTCGATCATCTGCGACAGAACTTTTACGCCACCCGTATTCTTCTGGAAGCGCAACACAACAGCCGCCCCCAGCCACGCTCCCACTTCGAAGAATAGCCGGCCCCGAAATCACCTGGCGATGCACGGAGACAACATCCCCGATGCTGTCCAAGAGCAAAAACCTAGTCAGACCAGTGACAAGCGACTTAACGAAAGGAAATGCTTAGGCAACCCAGATGCTCTGCGCAGACCCCTCTGATGACTGTACTGACATTTATGCACAACAGTCGACCGTTTCGCATGAACAGCATTTTATTAAGCGATTAAGAATACGTCCCTTTAGGTGTATTTTCGGACAACCTTGTTGAGCATTTTTTACGTCCGAGACGATAACGTCTGCTTTTTTTGAACCTTCTGCAGCATTTCCATGCTTGAGTGTTCGCTCCTCGAAGTTTACTGCTACTTAGATATATTAAAATTAAATTCTATATAGATTTATCGTGCCGTTTGTGCCCTTCATTCGACCAGCTGATACCGCCCGCCCGGCCGCGCGCCCCCGACAGAAGGGCGATTAAGGCACAGCCCCGACAACCGCGCGCGGCAGCACACTGTCGGAGAAAGGAGGGCTGCCGCACCGGGCGAGCCCCCGCTAGCAGCCCACGCCCCGCCCCCGGCTTACGCGCCCGGCCGCGCCCAAGCTCCTCTAGCACGCCAACGGACAAAGGTCGCGACGGGAAGCGACGAGAGGTGCGGAGCTTTGGTCGGCTCTAAGCTCCCATCAAGCTGTTTGGATGGTTCACCTGCACAGCGCTTTTAGCAGAAAACGAATTCGTAAATGTTCTCGGAGAGGCAGGAATTTCGAACGCAGGGCGGTTATTTGATGTGGAATAATACCTTTTCCTAGCATCACAATTTCAAAATTAATCGACGAATGCAACCAAACAATGTTTCTTTTCATTTACTCTGTACAGAGGCCTCTAACTACATTTCCAAACAGCGACATCGAACACGCGGGGGAGAACACTACTCCTCATTCTCATATAGGTTCATTTCGCATCCCAGGATCAAAGTTCACAAGAAACGAATACAGTAGCGGGTATGAGCACCTAGTTTACTCACATAACTACAACCACATGGCATATCGTCTGGTCAATTAGTCCATAAACATCAATGCCCATGACAGCAAAAACTCTTTATTCACTATTTAGGCTTCATAGGGGAGCATGTGGACCAATCGTAACAAATCGATTACTTTCACACGGACACGGCGCATGGCTCGCAACTCGCACGCGACACTTGCAGGCAGGCGAATCGCGACCGTTGTTCCGCACCTCCCGTCGGATCAACAGTCCACATCGCGCGCCGCAGCGCAGCCGCCCGACTACCCTTCGTACGCGCACGAGGAATACGGGCTCCCGCTGCGTGCCGCGCTCACGCGAAACGCCGAGCCACGCCTCCTGGCCAAGCGTCAAGCTCTCACCCCATACGTACATCTCTGGCGCTTTCGTCTCCCAAAACATAGGGCAACACATGGGAAACATCGCTATCAGTGAGAACTATTTAATAAGGGTATTTACTTTCGAATACAAAACACCGCTCTACTTCAATACAATTTCAAGTCATCCCACTGCAAATATGCACTATTCAAGGCGGAACACAACGGCGGTTCTTGGACAAAATAGCCCTCCCCGCGTCCCCCAGCCGCCTCTGTCCAAACAGCGACGCCTGGACGGCCATCGGGACGGGCGGGGACGGCGGGGACGGGGCGGGCGCAGAACGCAACGCATGATGATGTACGCGGCAAAAGCCGCCCCGAGAAAGCCCGATTAGGCTGTTCGTTTGACGTCATCGCGCGCCGCAAGCCTGCCAACCCCCGGCCCCCCGCCACGCCACCCCACGGACGCCCCGATGCGAGACGCAGCGCGCGTGAACCTTCCGGCGTTCGCAAGCGGATTCGCTTATCGAGCGCTTCATGACGAGGTCCTGGGTTGATATACTTAATTCAAGACATAAGCTATTTTAGAAAACATTAAGAGGCAAATTGCCGATTGACACAAAATGATTTATCGAAGCCAAAAAGTATCTTTCCCATTTAACATAGAAGCTTCAATAAAATTGCCTCAGTTTAACAATAATCTTAAATTACACTTAGCGTCTCATTTCTGAAGTGCTTCAACTTAGAACGTATGACATAGCTTCGAGAATTTTAATGACGCCCCCGTCGACGATCTACCTAATGCACTATAATGACGCTCTCTATGCACGGTGAGTTACTCTTCATCAATTGGCAATACCGTGTTAACACTGCTGTTATATGATAAAATTCTCCGTCCTTGAATGCTATCATCTTCCCAGCCTCGCGCATTAAAAAATGCTTCACCCACCCGTTAAAACATGAGCACCAAACCACGCTGAGGAAAACAACCCACCAGTCCTTAACAAACAGCAATTTCATCCTGGCACAACCTGTCCCGCGCCCTCCTATCGCAAACGCCTCCCACGCAGCGTCGCCGCTCACTCTTTGTGGACAGCACCACGCAGGGCGCCTCCAGCCGCGCCACGCCAGAGCCAAGCGAAACGCACGCGGTCCTATGGGCGTTCAGCAACTGGCCACTCCTCGCTCATTCTCTCGGCAAATCCAAACAGCGCTCTGACATTCCATTTCTTTGGTTTATTGTCAGGCATTTAATTGAAGATTACTTGAATTATTTCAAACCATGATTAAGCGACTTTATACTTATACTTAACTCTTAAAAAATCGCAGTGATAATTTCAATAAGTTTGTTAATTTAAAAAAATCACTTTTACGAATCATCGGTTTCAGCTACCCCTATCAAATTGATTAACACACAAAAATATGACTCCTAATAGAATAACTCACAAACCTACTGACCACTATCCTGAAAATACCCATTACCTTTCACGCAGTTCTTTCATTAAATATTCTACTTTCTTTAACCCTCAAGCACCTTAAATATCCTGCCAAATCTTCTTCCCACTTCACCCCTATCACCCACACCTGTGGAGCCCCCACCAATAGAAATGGCACGACGTACCCCCGCACGCAGAGTGACGGCGATACCCCGGTAACAGGCCGCGTGCCGACACGCGTTCAACTCTCCGCGAGCGCCCGCAGGCGCCACTGCCAGAACCGGGAGACGCCACCGATCATTGGCTCAAACTGGCTTAATGACTCCAATGCGCCAGTGCGAAACGCACTGCCGCGACACATCCAATTAGAATCGCCCCCTCGGCCGTGTAACGCGCTCAATTCCCCGCCCACTCCCTCGTCCCCGACTATTTCATGACTTAAACCGCCCCGCGCGGTCTGACACCCGGCGGAGCGAGCGCTGCGTGTCCGCGACCACCCTCACTTATACGAATATCTCTAATTGCCCGGCGGCCTCCTCGCACCCTCGCTCTGTCGCGCCCCACCCCGACCCATAATGCCCCCGTGACGCATGAAAAGGCGGCGCGCCGATTCGCACATGAACATCCCTCTCCTGCACCTACCAGCCCGTACATCAACTGACACCTTCTTTGAAAACTAGATCCGACATCAAAATATTCTCGCTACGAAAAGTTCTGACCCCTTCTCCTGGGATACATTACCCACAACCATAATTACCTAGCTAACTATTGATCACGAAACGTAATTTCAACATTAAAACTCGCATTTCTTAATGTCTCTCGACACGCTATCCCTCTTTAAAAAAACCTGTCACATCTTAAACACAATGTAGGACAGTTAAACAGGCAAACCCCAGAACAATCCAATATTACCCATACATCTCCTGCAACCTCACCGCCAATTCTACCTGTTCGGTCCTTTTCCAGTTTCTACCGTAACAATTCCAGCAGCGATGATCTACAAATTCAACAGCCAACAACCCTCAGGCTACAAATTCTTAATCGGAAGAAATGCGAAAACTTTCTAAGGCCCGCTCGGAACGGCCACGCAGCGCCACGCGCGACGCGGACCAGAGAATCCCCACATATGGTCGAAGCCGGCCAGGGAATGAAAGGGCAGGGCGAACGCGGCGGGGGGCCGCCCATTCCGGCGTGGGCCGCCGGGCAGTGGAAGCGGGGGTAAGGGCGGGGCCGAGCGGCGAAGCCCATCTCAACGCAGCACTCCCGCCCAGCACCCGCCCGAGCCGGCACGAGGGGCGCACGTCACGGCCCGCCGCTCACAGTGCACGCAGGCCGCAGGGCATAACCCGCTGCTTGGGGACACAGGCCAACGCGTTACCCTTGCGTTTGAATAACCGCCTAATTCTCTCAAGACGACCCCCCCCCCCCATAACACGCAACGAAGCGCAAGGACCGAAGCCTATATCACACACGCATCTTAGCCAAATGCGAACAAACGTTAATTTTGCTATCTGATGTTCCTTCCAAACAATAATGAGCGTTTCTTACATCTGTCCTAATAAATACTCCAGAATTGCTGTCAATATACACTCAGATAACCTTAAAACATGCAAGCCCGCAACTACAACACATTGCTTCTACGTGAGCATACCATGAGCAATAACCAACCATACGACCGCATGACTCTTCTGACACCGCGGCAGCAATCTCGCTCGCGAGCTTAGAGTTGCCCTCAACGCCTTATAATCCTGAGATACGAACAGGCTGCCCAATCCAATCCTCTAGCCACCCCCACCAGACACAAATCCCCCCCAACTGCGTAAACACACAAGGTGATGAGCGACGCAACACCAATTGTCGACCATCAACAGATTCCCTCGCGACAGAAATCTAACCCGTACACATATCTGGTTCAGTCGAAAGGCTTCCCCTACACGGTACAGGCCGCGCGGTGGCGCCACGCCGGAAGGCGCCCCGCACAAAGGCGGGGCGACGACGGACGCTTAGAGCACCCGAGACTGCGGAGATATTCGGGCCGCCCGGATGACCTCCTCGCCCTCTCCCTCCCCCCCCCATCCAGCGTCGCGCCGACTATTCATTTGCGTTGCGCCTCGCCTGCTGCGGCAGCGGGTTCTCGCCGACATTGCTGCGGCGCGCGGCAACGCGCAACGCGCTTCCTAAAACAAGAGCAGAAAAGCCGGCCGCGCTCTTCCACTCGATGGCCGCAACGCAGCTCGCACCCAGGCCGCCCGCGGGCGTCCCGTTTCCGCAGCGCTCGCCTCTTGCAGGCCGACAGAACGGAAAGCCCGTTCTCACGATACACATGCTCTAATAATTGGAATCTTTCTACAGGAACATATGTTACTGAATTTTAATAGTATGAGATAACAAAACTGAAGCTAGATTAAAAGCCGGTCCATTTCCACAAATAAAAAAAAGGCTTTCAGACAACCTTTAAGGTTCGACAAATACTGACGAGCGCAAACTTGCACTGCTCAGTCTACTGAAATAAGACAACATAATGCGCCACATTCAAATAGCACTGATATCTTAGTTCAATCAATAGTTTTCTGAAATCACATCACGTTCTTTTCCCCTACCTCGCCCAAAAGCATTCCATTTCTCTCCCAAGCTATAAGGGAGCGCGATCCTTTCTACCCTCTCTCCAAGCTAGCACTCGGTCCGAGTGCGCCAAAGAGCGCGAAACGACAGGAGTGATCCGCCGTAATCAAAAGGCCCCCCACATCGCCATTCCACGAAACTTGCAACTTTGCAGCGCCTCGCCAGTCCTTCGCTCCACCCGCCGCTCTCGCACGAGCTTGCACCACTCTCGGGCCCTCTCCGCGCTCAGCGGCGGAGCGGACCCCCTTTGTTCCAGGCGAGCGCGCCTCCCCTGCAGCGGGCTCCCGGCGATCATCGCAGCGCAATTCAGAGGAGACCAACACTCGCAACACCTTTTGCGACTCCTCAACACATAACAAAGTGAATGCACACAATGCAGAAGGTGTTTACTACAAGGTATCGTCGTTTCAAAACAGATAGATTCATTCCCCACGTTTCTAGTGAATCGGCAACTAAACTTCTCCTGACCTAATACGCAGTTCACATTCGGGCCCACACAACACGCATGAAAAGCCGAAAGCGAAAGTAAAACGCACACAACGCGATCCTCTCATCCTTCCCGGGATTGCCAATCCACACCTCCACAGGAGAAATTGCCGCCGCGTAGACCCTCTCTGTGCGTGGGCCGGCCCGCGCTCGAACAACGGCGAGCCATGTTGCAATGAGGGTCATCACGCGCGAGCGATGCCCGCAGCCGCAAGCGGCCGACGCACCCGCATAAGCGCGCGGCCAGCGGCCCAGGCACAGCCAGCAGACGCCTGCTCCGAGGCGCCGACGACCGACCCACCGCGCCTCGCGGCGGCCGCGACCTCGTTACACATACGGGCCTCCCGCCAGCCCGCCACGCCAATGCACTTCCCCGGACTGGCATTTCTCTTCGGCCCTGGACCACCCAACTTATCAACCAGACAAGGAACAAAGGCGGTGATAGCTAATGATAAAAACAGTCTCACTAAGCAGAGTCTAATGTCCAAGCAACACCTTGAATTGGATAATATTCACTGGATAATTTCATATAACTAAAGCACCACATGTACAGAAATACTTTCCCAGCCGAGTACCTATAATGTTTCGTTTTAGGGGGGGTGAGGGAGAAATCCTATTCACCTACCTTCCTCCTCAATCCACCTGGAACGAGCCCCTTTGCTCGGAGTTCACCCGCACCGAATGAAACCACACTGAATGCTGCTAATCATTTCCGAAAAACACAAAACCACGAAATATCATTACCCTTTCTACAAATATGGACCAGCTAAAATACTCATTGCTGCATTACGTCTAACAATTATGCTTAACCATTAACAATATTTGCTTTACAATTTAAAGATCAAAAACTATACGAGACACAGCTTATCGGAAACACCGACAACTCAGTGAAGAATTACATTCAAGAAACAAATCTCGGAACGCAATTACCAAGAAGAACAGAATTATCTTGGATATCGCGATGCACGAGTTTACGGAGCTGTAACCGCTTTCCTCAGCGAATCATCCGCGTATCACGTTTGTCATCCACGCCATTCCCGACTTGACCACTGGCTTTTGGTTTCACCGATAAACCCGTGAATAAACTGCCAGAAAAATCCCAGGGACTATTGTGTCGCCACAATTCCCTGAATTCTTTACACCGACTCACGCGCTCTCTGGGTATTCAATCGAAGACACAACCCACACCAACTTACGTGCGTGTACCAACACATACACCACCCCACACTCCTTCCACAACACTTTCACCCACGTACAATTACAGCAAACGCCAACACATCGGATCTTCGGACATATTTACATACGAAAAACTAAAAACTAAACGCGCAAAATCTTGCGAAGTCAAATACTTTTGGCTCAATTACAACCAATTATTTCAAATCATAATATCACAGAATCTATTTTCCCGTAACGCCCATACTAATCCACGATGCACTAAAAAATGTACAGAAACGCACCAACCCTACGACAAAGAAACACCACTAACACCACACTGCAATACCGCATCGGGCAATCCCCGCAGAAAAACGACACCTCGCCCAGACGGCATTCGTTCCAGCTCCCAGAAATAGCAGCACGATCCGAATAAAATCGTCCCAAACTCTCGCCACCGGCGACGGGCGTCGATCCAGTCACGCGTCGGCGTGCCGCGGCGGCAATAACGCTTACCTCTTCTGGCTTGACGCGGATTGAACTCCAGAGCCGGTCGTACGCTCGCGGCGCGCATGCACGACGCATGTGATCGCCTCCATCCTTGCGGGTAGCGGCGTCACGCAGCAGTGTGCTTCATGAGCTCACTCGGACGCACGCACGACGACTCCGAAATCCTCGCAGGCCACACCACGAGGACTCCAGGTACGGGCCGCCCGTCTGGCTAGCGCACGCGCTGCACCGGTTTTTTTCCCGGTAGCGCCAATTCGCAAGTCCAGCTTCGCAAACACGCGCGCCACGGCGCAGTGCACCTGGAGTGTCGACGCGCCGCCCCGGCCTTAACTGGACGGCCCACTGGCCCGGCACGCAGCATCTGCGCCGCTCCGCGCCGCGTCGCTTCCCCATCCCTCGCGTCCTCCGCCCCTCGTCAGGCACGCCCCTCCCCCACCCGACAGCGAAGCGCGGCCGGCGCGGCGCGCGGTCCAGCAGCGCGCAGGCGAGGCGGAGGCAGCGCGTCCGGCCGCGCTCGCAGTTGAGGCCGTCGCGTGCCTCGCTGACACAGGACGCTGGCGCGCGATTAGCGGAATTAGAGCAGGCGCGCGCCCTGCGTTGGAGGAGCGCGTCGGCCGCGCTCGTGTCAGCACGCAGCGGCCTCTCGCACCGGTCACCCGTCTTTCGGGCTCTGCCTCTCTCCATTGCCGCCAGAATTCCCTAACAAAACACCTCTCCCCAGTGTGAATGGACTCGAATCTTACAACTGTTTTTTCAAACAAGCGTTCTTTCTTGTTCATTTCTAACGAATGCGTTTTAACATTCAAACTAACTGTTAGTCAGAGAACTACAGATACGAATACAGCATCGTCGTCTCACACAATTCGTGTAAGTACCTGTTTACCCTCCCAAACGCACTGATTCAGCATTACGTTTGTAGGTCCTCTATACCATATTCACAATTAACAATCGAACACCCGCAATTTTATATATACGTACGCAGAAATTCCCCAATCGCTGCACATTCACCACCAACACATATACGCTAATTGCGTGCTTCTAGCGCAAATGCACATTAATTAACAAAGTTCGAATCAGCAACTTCATCAAAGCACTACATATATTCACTCGCCATATTTCTCCTTCATATTCCCAATACTCCAACGGAAAATGGCATTACGATTTCTATTACATTCACTTTTGATTACAAGACATTTCACCTTTTAGAATGTCAAATCCCAGAATGCACTTCCAAAGAACGCGTACAACGTCCGCTCATTCCACTACTTGCTTACGGAATTCTACAATGAGTATGCAGCTCTGGGTTTCTCTATTCTGCTAAGTCGGACAGTCAGCTAAAGTGCGAGATCCTCTTATAGCGCAATCACACGCGGCTATTCCACAACGGTCGGCTGTTCCACCGTCCCCGCGTGTAGCGCGCACTAGATGAAGACCCAACAACAGCTGTCAGTATCGGCGAGGGCGGGCGCGCTCGGTCCTGCGTCCAGAAGCCCAGCTCGCTATCACCTTATCATACACATCCCCGTGTGATATACAACGCATTATCTATGAGCAGAATCCCGGTTTTGCTGATATCCACCTACCGTAACTCGTGTTCGCGCATGGCCAGCGCTCACAAACAGTGTTCGGTGACGATATCGTTGCTACCAATCGTTCAGCCTTACGATCTAAAGATTCTAATCCAGTTTAGCATCATGAAGCACCTCAATCTGCGGAAGTAAGCTATCACCAGCCAGAATAGCACCTCGCAGCTACGTTACGTGCCTCAAAGTTCAGTTCAGTGCAGCACTTGATAGGAAGCTTGAGATAGCCCCTTTCATATCCCAAGACTCAAACAACAAAAATCTAATATACGAGTATTAGATGCCAAATTAACGTCGAAAATAGATGGTCCTTACGCCGTATTAGTCATCAAACCAATCTGAACGACACCGCGAATACAGAAATTTGAAACCGCTTTTTTTTTTTTTTTTTTTACTTTCATCGCGCTTTGCGAACTCTAATATAAGTGGGTTTAACAAAACAACTCTTTACTGTCAACCTATATATTATTTCTCTAAATAGTTCTGAAGGTCTTAAACTTATCCTTAGCATCCTACGCTAACAAAAAGCAAGATTATCATACCCAAACCTCTCTCCAGTGCCGACCAATGACACACAACCGTACATCATTGGGGACTACAGAAATTAGCCGACATCGTCGAAATGAATGAAAATCAATTTCTAGTGATTGCTCACCCTGACCCCCCCTCTCCCAAAATATCGGTTGGCCCCCGTCAACAGCTCACGTGACTACCACCGATTACCCTGCGCAGCTGCGTGCAGCACTCATCATCTCGGCGCGGCGTGTCCGCGGACGGCCGCCGACCCACTCCCCCTCCGCCCCCGCCTGTCTCGCCTCCCTCGGTGGCCCCTGCGCAATTACCACACACGCCCCCAACCCCACCGTAAATATTTCAAAACCACCACACCCCTCCTCCGACCGCCCCGCAGCAATTACCCCCAACGTGCCAGCTCTGGGAACTCAGAGTAGCGCAACTGACCGCCCCCGAACTTAAACATCCTTCCTCATCCCACCCCCAAGCTCATTCTAAATTGAGATATATAACAACATGAGAATAATTAACTACCTATTAGTAATTAGTAATAATCAATTATACTTCTAAATTAAATTAATAATAATAATAAATTGTCTTTTATTTATTTTAAAGACCCACGGAAGTTTTTTTAAAATCCAACTTTACCCCCTCTTCGGCCTTAGAGCCAGATGGGTAAAAATCTAATTTAACAATCATGTGGTGGATCATTCTGCTTTGAAATAATATCCTCTACGCGACGGGCGCTTAACAGAACCGCGCCTGGCGGAAACGTGTTGCAGTATGCGAGGCTCGTTTTCCGAGCGACAACACGCGGCCGCTCGGGCCCTTGGGATACGGAAACACGCAGACAAAATGCGCAGCCTGGGACACTGTCGGGAAAATAGTAATCGAGAATTGGAGTTTAATGAAGCACTCAAAATTGGAATTAATATTTACTACTGTGGACGGATGCAACATCCTCTTTTCCGAAATAGGATTTTACTAATTACTCCTTCGGAAAATCATTGTGCAGAGAAACAGTCATTTCCTTAAGCAGGATATGATCAGGCCCTCTCCTCACTTTGGTTCCTTGTCCGCTATCGCTCGGAATTAGAGACGTCAGTGGAAACACAAATTGCCGCTAGTAGGTTATTCAGTTTTCATCGACGATTCAATCTAGAATTTATAATTGCCCAAAATAACAGATTATTAAAACTTTTTTTTTTCCCCAGGGAAAACGCGCACTAAACTCTGCCTACGGTAAAATGGCTAGACTTAACAGCGTTTCCAGTTTGTTTAAAAAACACTTTTGCGCGGTTATTGCATAAAAAACAACAAAAACGTTATGGGAATAAAAAAATAATAAATAACAACGCCTCCGACAAACTAAAGCAAATCAGCAAGCCAGAAGAGAAAACGGGCTGTGGTTACAAGCGGCGGGTTATCCCATCCCAACTTCGAATCTCGGAAGGAGCGGGGCGAGGCGAGCACGTCCGCGGCTCGTGGCCGGGCGCCTGGCAGAGGGCGGGACGGGAGAGGGGTTGACGGGCGGCGGCGGCGCCGGCACAGAATCAAGCCGCACTCATCGCCGCAGAGCGGACGAATGGACGTTCCGCGCTCATAAAGCAAACGAAAACAAAGGAGCGCGAGAGGGGATACTCGGTTAATTGGAATGTCAAGTGAATGTGATCCATTTAATATGGCTGCCTCATATCGATACGTGACCCTTGTAAAGCAAGAACGGAAGGACGAAGGCAGTTTCATTGTAAAAAGGGATCGTTATTTCTTATTTGGAAATTCCGTCTCCACTTCCTCCCCCCCCGTTCACAATATTGTTTCCAAAGTGATAAACTTGAAATTTCCCACTTTTCAACTAAATTCCGATTTGGAACCAAATCCTCCGAAGGAAACGCAAGGAGCACAGAAGGGGGCGGGACATTAAAAGCAAGACTTCACAATTCAAAAGTAAAGTTAGTGTTATCAATTACATATTAACGGTTTTCGTCTTAAGAACCATCAAGTGACCGATAGTAATGAGTAGGCCATGCGTTCAAGGCAGTAGCTATTCTCACGAACTTCGTAAGATCCCGGCAAGCGACGGCACGACAGAAAGAGAGAACTACAGCAGAGGCTACTTCGAAGGGCCGTTTCCCCCCTGCAATCTACTCCTCGTCGAAACAGGTAAGCTATCGTTTGCAAAAAGCATTGTGCAGTTTGATCTCATAACCGCACAAACAATTCACTTCATCGGAAATTAGTTCAACCTAACATTTTCTCAACTCACCAGCGCGAGGAACTTGAGCAGCGAGCGGTCGTGCTCCTTGGCGGCGGCGCCGTCGCTCGACGCGGCCGGCGCCGCGGCGCTCGGGGAGGCGGAGGCGGCGGCGACGCGGCCGCCGGCAGCGACCGCCTGCGCGTGCGCCTGACCGCCCCCGCCGCCCCCGCGGCGCCAGCGCTTGAAGCCGCTGACGGCGGCGGGCGCAGAGGCCTCGGAGCGCGCCCGCCACAGCTCCCCCAGGTCCAGGCCCTTCTCGCCAGTCTGCAAGCACAAAAAAAACAACACACTCGTTAACTCTAGGCCAACCAAACAGGCACGCACGCATTCGCTTATCCGTCCACGCAGGACAACCTCCAACAGTCGTTCTCTCCATTCAAGCCATTCCTTCCTTACATACAGAAGCAGTACGTCATGTGGAGTACATATCATGACACACTGTTTGGAATACTAAACTATATTATTACGCAAAAAGGCACGGAGAAAAACACAAACACAAACTCAACAGTTGTGGAAACGGGGGTGGGAGTCCTTCCCCTCTCCCGAGCGAGTTCTAAACATTTTTACATTCAGTTGAAAGTATTGCGCTCATCGATTATTAATTCAATTGTGGCTGAAAGGACTATAACATCCAAAGGAATACAGTTTTTTTACCCCAAGCAAACAAATGATAATTTTTTTTCGGGGGTAGGGGTTCGAAATAAAATACGCACCCCGACCTCTCGCAAAAACCGTCTGAATCCGCCCCCGGCATTGCCGTGCAAGCACCGCAAGTCAACCTGGGGCGCGCCGGCCGGCCTCCCGCCCGCGCTTCCCCCGTTCCCGGGAGCGTTTGCGAAACGGCCAAGTTCCCCGGGCGCGTCACGGCCCTTGAGTCACGGGCGCGCGGCCAACGCGCTCCTTCCGGCCCGGAGGCGCCTCTGAGCGTGCGCCAGCGCTGGACAACCACCCGCGACCGCAACGCAGGGCTCCCACGCCGCGCCCGCGCGCCGCATCACGCCTTTCCGCGGAGCGGCGCTGAGTAACCCCCGCAGCTTCCCTCAGACTCATCGGCGGCGACGGCGCGCGCGTGGGTGCTGCGCTCGGGTGCCAGAGCGCCTTCGGGCCACAGGCGAGGCTCTGCGCGGGATTGGACGTCTTCGATTCAAGACGAGCTGGCACAATAGAGATGACCAAAATTCCCAGCAGATGACAACTTCGCAAGGTGGCTAAGACCACGAGGGATCACAAGTAGCTCACCGTCTTGCAGCAGGCTTAGTAAAAGGGTTTCGTCCCATTTTATTTATATGAAATACAACATTCTACAATTTCATTCACTGCTTCTTCTGCAGACACGTTTCTCATTATCTCATTAAATAGGTTCATTTATTAGCATTTTTGTTCCATCAACCACAGACTTTCACTCGCAGTCCCCCTGAAGATCGCACGCCGAACCGCGTCCGCCGCACACCTGTTCGACCACATTCTTCTTTTAGAAAGGTCATTCCATGGAAGCCAATTAACGGTCTTGGGACAAGTCCAGGTCCGCGGTTTATCTATCGGAACGTCCAAATAGACTGTCGTAGCCTTTGAACATCTCTTTCGAAATGACGTTTGTGTTAACCACCGAGCCATTTGAGAGAAGAACGCGCATTCACCTAGTTCGATAGTACTTGCACAGTCGCGCTGAGCAGTTTCGTCACTAGAAATAAAAGGACACGCTACTCCACGCCACCAATGCAAAACTCCTAACAGCGCAAGCGGGTGCAAAGACGACCGCTAACAGACAATCACCACAGGTCCGAAAATTTAAACTGGAAGCTAATTACGCTACCGCAACGCTCACGGTTAAGGCAGTCCCACTCATGCACTCAGCGACACCGGGCGACAGCTCGCCGAATCCCGAGTAGTGAAGGAATACTGTTTGCACTTCAAGAACCAATCTTGCGGAACCCACAGGGAGGGTCTTTTGTTGCGAAGGAGCGTTTTTACATCTGAGCTACTCGGGTTTGGGCGAGCAGCCGCTCGCTACTCGCAGACGGCCCCTTTTATGTCACCGAGCTACCAAGCGGGTCGAACGCTTACCGCCAGCCGCGCGCGGAGCCCGGCCAACGGAGCGAGTGCGGCCGCGACGTGGCCCGCCGTCGCCGCGGCCGCCACCACGGCGCCCGACCCGACGCCCAGCAGCGCCGCCACGCTCGCCGCGTCGCCGTCGCCCACGCCATCGCCATCGGGGTGGCGCCACGCCGCGGCGAAGCACGGGGGCGGGAAGGACGTGGCCACCATGGCGCCCCCTTCCGGCATGCGCATCACCCCGGAAGCACACCGACGCCGCCGTCGTCGTCCGCGCCCGACGCTGCGAGCCCTCCTGCTGCTGCTGCACCAGGTCGCGCCTGCTCGCCGAGCCAGCTGATGAAACCTCCAACTTTCCCGGCACCCATTGACGTCAATGGCTGCGGTGGCGGCGGCGGCGGCGGCGGCGGCGGGAGGTGGTGGAAGCGCCCGTTCGCCCGTCTGCCTCTTTCACAGCGGCCCCGTTTCCCGCTGCGGGCGCTAGCGCCTGCGCGCCTCCGGTGGTGATGTACCGGCGGGAAAGTTACAAAGTCGTCCGCTCCTCAGAACTCACACCAGCGTGAGAGATTTCGATAAATAATTATCTCGTAGCTCATTGCGATTCGCTTCATGTCAATCTTGACATTTGCTTCTTCAGTCACATCTTTAATCTTCCCATTGCTCATTCTCTCCGGTTGACATGCTTTAGAATTCTGTTTTCCACGCAGTACAATAGGGTGATGCAAAATAACTGTCGCGTCGATCGAAATATCACCGGCACGGCGGCAGCGGCCACGCGCGGGCGACAGCGACGGCGGCGGCTGCCGGAAGTCCGCAGGCCGCACTCCACTTCCGCTGAGGGCCGGGAGGAAACCGCAGTGCGCACGCGCCGCGGGCCACGCGCCCCGCACCGCCCCGCCCCGCCCGCCTCTTCCGAGCACTTCCGCTCGACCTTGGGCACCGCGCCGCCCAACGGTGCGACAGGCTCCTCCGGGGCTCAAGCGGCTGCAGCACACGCACTGCACCGCTCTGCTCTGCTCGTCGCTTTCACTGTCAGCACATTGCCATTCCCCTCTTCTTCCATCTAATCGATCTAATGCATCAGAAAGACGGCTCCTTAAGATTTGTTTGTACACAAAGCATCTCGCATGAAAATCACTTCATCTGTAAATGAACATTTCCGCGAAAAATTACGAAGGAATTAACTTTCCCAAATCAGTTTGCAACGCCAATGCTTTTATTGATAACTAACGTCAGCAACGAGATTACCTTAAATAACCAAAATCACAAAATTGGTCATTACAACAGCCTAGTTACCTTCGTTCTATAATGTAGCAGAAACAATTCCTATGCAAAATCAATTCATAGCCCCTGCTTCCAGTTTGCTCTAGTCTTGTATACGATTTCCCAGCTTGTGCGATTCAAATGCGGACAATTTGTACGTGGACATCACTGTTGGAATAATTAAGCTGCCTGTACCAATGCACCAAGCACAAGACCAATGAAAAGACAGCGCTCTTTCTATCAGTTGTTTGAATGAAAAGGTCTCCTCTACTTTAATTAGAAGCGAACGCGGAATGCTTTGCAAACGCTTCTGTATAAATCCGTAAACATATATTTGTTTCACAATAATAAAAAATACCCTTTGTGGGCAAAGCATTGGATTAAAACTTACTTCATAGTAGCGCCAATCCGAAGTCCAATGAGCAGTACCACACGCTTGTAAAATACGCAAGTGCGCAAACCATGTCTGCAGTTTCCTCAACATGTTGCCTTCTGTTCACAACTAGTGGTTAATCTCGTAAAAAGATCAACCCCCTCAGCAGCTTCCGTCAGACACGACTCGGAAGAGGTCGAATTCGCATTGGCCCGAGAGCAGCGAGAAGGCAACGGTGGTCATTTCCCTGCCGAGAGCTAGGCGCGACTCGCTCAAACGATGGCGGGGGTGGCTCCCTCACCTCCACAGGCCTGCGATTCCGATGCGAGGAAATGCGTCAATAACTACTTTAACGCGATTGACGTCAAGGAGGCCGCCGAGTCAAGTGTATGAGACTTACAATGCTGTGGAAACCGTCCCAGGGACACGATGTTTTCGCCAACACCGGATGTTTTTCCTTTTCCCCCGCCGACATTAGTTTTGCTCAAATACCGAAATAAATACTATAATTAAAAGTGCCTAATATTATGATAACATAAGTGAACACAACAAAAAAACAATTTTTTTCTGAAGGTCATCATTTGCATGCATACCATTTTAATTACTATGCCTTACCACAATAGCAGCGAACTGAACGATTTGATAACGTGTAGACGCTCAAATCACATGGGAATTGAATTAAAAGTACTCCAGAATACGAATATCGCGAATTAAGTTTCGAATATTCAGTTTACCGGGCAATAGAGCGTGAATGTGAATGATACATTAACTGCCATGTGAACACACACCGACCATTGAATTGTTAACAATCGGTTGCCTCTGACTTGTCACCAAGCGCGAAACTATTCACGCCTCCGATAGTCTTCATTCACGGAATTAACGTAACATTTCTAATGAAACAGACCTCGGAAGAAATGGCATTTTCTTCTTGATAAGAAGAGGAAAGTGGTGGCGGCGAAAATGCAAGTCTGGGTAGATAATTGATAGGCATTTGACCGCCATCTTTGTATTCAGTATAATCTTCGACACTGCTGTTTTCCAGTGAATTTCACTGCTCGTAATTTAGATTTAAGCACAGTTACAAATGCTGCGTTCCCCGTTACAGTTTTCGAAGTGATCGGCCCGGCCTCTCGACGCCAGCGCAAATCCTCCGCCGGAGCCACGCGTCGCTCCGAAGCCCGGCAGCGGAGGAGGCAATCCAGCCAGTCCGTCCGACGCGGGGCGGCCGTTCATGCATTCGCGCGTCGCGTATAACGACGGCCCCGATGACGCAGTCGCCCAGACAAGCGGTTACGCCGCATTACAAAATCCCTTGCACGCTGCAGCTGCGGATTACGAGACGGGCGCCCATCCATGCATAAAGAATTCGCCACCAGGAATTCGCGCAAGAATTAAGCATACTCAGACGGGAATTAACACAAAAGACGACGTTTCGCCGGGCCGCCATTAGCGCTCTCCGGCGATTTAATAAGAGCCACATCACCATTACGAGTGCTGGCGTATAAGAGCGCGCGTAATCTTACATTTAATAACACGCGGCGTCGTTATGCTTCGGTCCATTACATCACACAGTCGTAAGCGCGGGACGCGCTTCAGTGGCGGCTGTCAGCCGGCCGCATTCGGCAGTTTATCTTCTCAGTTGCTGAACAGAGCGCGGGCGTGGGCTGCCGCGGCTCGGCGCCAAGCTCATACGACTTACGTCTCTCGCTTACCCTCTCGAGCGCATTAGCGAGCGCCCCAAGTGAAGGCAATCCGATCGCCGTAAGCGTCCGCGGTTGTATTAAGTCCCTGCTATCCGGATTTGAGAGCCAGCTCGGAGGAAGAAGCTATTGTGAATGGAATGTCTGCGGCGAATGTTCTTTTCTTCTTCAAATAATCCTTCAACACTAAACCCCAACGGCGCCACGACTTCACGCATCCAACACCGGAAGCTCCGATTACACGCGAGAAACTAGATGGCATTTTCATTTTCCGTCCGTGGAAAATTGTCAGAGGGTCAGTTTTAATTCCTTTGTCATCGATTTGCCTTATATTTAAATAAATGCAAAGTGCTCTAAAATTTAATTTTCACGACGTCTTCCACAATGAACAAAATCCTTAAGATGTATAACTATCCATGTACTGAGTTTGCTTCCATTTCCGTTGCTATTAGCCATAAAGAACGCGAAACAACGCGTCATGGAGCAGTGACTTTCGCTGGTACGATCGGGTTGGCAGCGCGTGTGTCAACATGGCAGAGGGGTGGGGCGGATAACCCTTGGCCCGGCGGAGGAGGAGAGCGGAGGGTGGGGCGATGTGGCAAGTGGCGGTGGGCCCTTTATCGAGGCCTCGCGAACACACCCCTTCGCGGCCGGCTATCGGCCGCACGTCACAGCTCCCGCGCCACCGGACGCCGCCGGCCGATAAAGCCCCAGGGGCCGCGGAAGGCGGACGCGCGTCAGAGCATTCCTGCGGGGAACCGACGCCGCGCATCTTCGGCTGCGCGGAGCGGACCACTGCTACCCTACCCCGAATAAATCTAT
Source organism: Gryllus bimaculatus (assembly GCA_017312745.1). NCBI lineage: Eukaryota > Metazoa > Arthropoda > Insecta > Orthoptera > Gryllidae > Gryllus > Gryllus bimaculatus. The sequence goes on along the minus strand of BOPP01000230.1, from coordinate 1,648,054 downwards.
TCTTGAGGCATGAGTAGACGCAATTTGATTGCATCATTGTCCACTAAGACTTGTGGAATACACGGTACATGCCAAGAGACAAACCGATTCTAGAGCGAGATGCTAAGATTAGACGCCTCGTTTGAAGTGTCATCATCCAACTAGTACGAACACTAATCCTCAACGTCACGACTACAATCGTGGCATTTGGCCGAGGCTGTGGACTCATTCCGTCGAGCCCACGGCCTGATTAAAATTTATGAGACGCCTCTCAGCAAAAACTGCAATCTTCGAAAAAACACCGAAATACGCCTTCGAGTTCAAAAAATTTACTCAATTGGTAATGATTGTATGTTGGATGCAGCAAAACCAGTAAATAGGACTCATTGCAACACTCTTGCGATTTACAACGCAAAATACTTCAGTTCAGTTGCAAGATACCAAATTACGCGTTTTCAAATCACGCCAGCTTGCTGTACAAAAATACAGCATGCGTCGTGGCGATATCCCGCGCCCTTGAAGAAACAGATTTCCTCGGACGATCTCTGACGAAAGAACCTTTTATCGCCACCCGCTCATTCTTTCTTGAGGGAGACGCACGGCAACCACAACAGCCGCCCATCCCCAGCCCACGTCCCACTTCGGAGATAGCGCGGCCCCGAAATCACCTGGCGACGCACACGGAGACAGCGATCGCCGACAGCTGTCGCAAGAAGCAAGAAACGAGATCAGACCCAGTGACAAAGCGACTTAACGGAAAGGAAATGCTTAGGCAACGCCGGATGCCTCTGCGCAAGCCCATCTGACGTGACTGACTGACATTTTATCGGCAAAACAGTCAGACCAGTTTCCGCATGAACAGCATTTTAATAACGCGATTATGAATACGTCTTTAGGTGTATTTCTTCGGGACACCTTTGTAGTGAGCAATTTTCTACGTCCGAGACGATAACGTCTGCTTTTTTGAACCTCTCTGCAGCTGACTTTTCCGATGCCGTGCGTGTCCGCTCCTCAGAAGTTTCACTGCATATAGAATTATATATTAAAAGAAATTGAAATGTATAGCGTTTAATCGTTCCGTTTGTGCCCTTTCCAAGTCGTAGCCAGCTGATGACGGCCGCCGCCCGGGGGCGCGCGGCGCGCCCGGAGACAGAAGGCGCGGATTAAGGGCAAGCCCCGAGCATACACGGCGCGCGAGCGAGCACACGTGTCGCCGAGATAAGGAGGGCTGCGCAACGGCGAGCCCCCGCTCAGGCAGCGCCACGCCCCGCCCCCGGCTTAACGCGCGCTCGCGGCCGCAAAGCTCCTATGACGGCCAACGGGAACAACAGGTCGCGACGGAAGGAGACGAGGAGCGGTGCGGAGCGCTTTGGGTCGGGGCTCTAAGCTCCGATCAAAGCTGGTTTGGATGGTTCACAATGCACAGGGCATTTTTAGCAGAAAACGAATTGGTAATTTTCTCCGGAAGGAGGCAGGAAATTTTGAAAACTGCAGGGGGGGGGTATTTGATGGGTGGAAATAAGACCTTTTCCATTTAGCATCACAATCAAAATTAATCCGACGAATGCAGAAGGAAAATGTTTCCTTGTTCCATTTACTCTGGTAAGAGGGCATTAATACATTTCCAACAGCGGACATCGAACACGCGAGAGGGGAGGAACACTACCTCCTCAATTCTCATACTGGTTTCATTTCGCAGCCAGGGCGGACTCCAAAGTTCACTAAGAAAACGAATACAGTAGGCGGGTATTGAGAACCTAGTTTACTCACAGAACGTAACGCTAACCAATGGCATATCGCTGGTCAAGTACGTTATACATCAATAGATGAGCAGGAAAGAACTCTTTTATTCAGTGATTTAGCGCGTCATAGGGGAGCATGTGGAACCGAATGCGGACAAATCGATCACGTTCAGGGCACGACACGGCGCACATGGCTCGCAACTGGCAGCGACACGTGAGGGCAGCGAATCGCGACCGTTTGTTCCGCCACCTGCCCGACTGCCCGTCCGATCACACGTCCCACATCCGGCGCGCCGCGAGCGCAGCCGCCCGACGAACTTCGAATGACGCGCACGAAGGAAACGGGGCTCGGCGCTGCGCTGCCCGCGCTCCCGCGAACGCCAGGCACACGCCTCCTGCAAGCGTCAAATTGCTCTCACCCCATACGTACCATCTCTGGGGCCGATTCGTCGTTCCCAAACCATAGCGAACCAACATGGGAAATACATCGCTATGAGTGAGAACCTATTTAGATAAAGCGTATTTACTTTCCGAACACAAAACACGGCGCTCTACTTCCAATACAAATCTTCAACGTCAATCCCAACTGCAGATATGCACTATTCTCAAGGCGAACACAACGGCGGTTCTGTGGACCAAAATAGCCCCTCCCCCGTCCCCCGCCGCCGCGTAGCCCAAACAAGCGACGGTGGGACGCGGGGACGGCGGGGACGGCGGGGGACGGGGCGGGCGCGACGCAACGCATCGCATGATGATACGCGGCCAAAAAAGGCCGCCCGCCGAGAAAAGCCCGATTAGGCTGGTCGTTTGACGTCAGCAGCGCGCCGCAGCCTGCCAACCGCGCCCGGCCTCCACCGCCACGCCACCGCCACGCGGGCCCCGGCGAACGCAGCGCGCGTTGAACTCTCCGGGGGCCGTTTCGCAAGGCGATTCGCTTATCGAGCCGCATTTCATGACGAAAGAGTCCTGGGTTAGATTATACGTTAATACAAGCACATGAAGCTATTTTAGAAAAAACATTAAGAGGCGAAATTGGCACGATTGACACAAAATGATTATAAGAACGAAAAGTATCTTTTCCCATTATTACATTAGAGCTTAATAAAATTGCCTCCCAGGTTTTAACCAATAAATCTTAAATTACACATTAGCGTACTCGATTTATGAAGTGTTCAATTTAAGAACTTAATGACATAGCTTCGAGAATTTTAAATGGAGCCCGTGATCGATCTACTAATGCTATAATGAGGTTCTATATGACGGTGAGTAATCTTTCACTTCAATTTGGCAAATTACCGTGGTTAACCACTGCGTAGATTTAAGATAAAATTTAGTATTGAATGCTCAATTCATCGTCCCCAGGCCTCGATTAAAAAAATAGAATTACACCCCCGTTACAAAGATGAGACAAAACCACGCGAGAAAATGACCAGTTTCAACAAACCGCATTTCATTGGCACAAGCTGTCGCGCCTTATTCGCAAGCGCCCCTCCCACCGCGGCGTCTGCGCTAATCTTTGTGGAGCAGCGCGCGCGTCAGCCGCCGACGCGAGAGCCAACGCGAGCGCCGACGCGGCTCCTTGGGGCGTCCTGCGCACTCCTCGCGCTCATTACTCTCGGCAAATCCAACAAGAGGCGCTCTGCAATTCCATTCCGTTTGGTTTATATGAATCGGCATTCTAATTTAGAAGATTACTTGAATTATTTCAAAACAAATGAATTAAAAGCGGAAATTTATACATTATTACTTACTATATAAAAATGAGTGATAATTTCAATAAGTACTTTTTAATTTAAAAAAAAATTTTATTAACAGAGTAATAATTTTCGTACCCTATCCAAAAATTTCTGATTAAAACAAAAGAAAAATATTACTCTAAAATACGTAATAATCACAAAACATACTGAACTATATGAATACCTCATTACTTTACGCATTCTTTCATTAAAATTCCTACTTTGTTTACCTTAAAAGCACATTAAATGCTGCCAAAATTTTGCCTCCCAACTTCAACTTAATTCCCAGTGTGGCGAGCCTCCCCCAATTAGCAAATGCGCGACGAGGCAACGGCGGTGGAGGGGGCGATAGGGTCCGGCCGCGTGCCGACACGCGTTCAACTCTCCGCGAGCGGCGGCGGCGGCGGCACGTGCGAGGGGGCAGCCCGTCATTGGCTAATTGGCGTTAATGGGACTCGCCAATTGGCGGGTGCGAACGCGAGCGGCCGCTCAATTAGGAAATGGCGGCGCCCTCGGCGCGTGGGAACGAGCCTCAATTGGCGGCAGCTCCCCTCGGTCCCAACGACGACTTCATGAATTAAAACCCCGCCCCCGCCGCGTCTGCCAGCCCCGGCGAGGCGAGCGCTGCCCGGTGTCCGCGCCGCCTCACGTTACGTGATCTATCTGGCGGCCGCGCGGCCTCCCCTCGCGCGCTCTCGCTTGTCCCGCCGCGGCACCGATGAATGGCCGAGTGCATGCATGAATGAAGGCGGCGGCCGATTCCGCGAATGGAACATCCTTCATTTGCACCATTACGCGATAATCAAACGTGACACGTTCTTTGAAACTAGAATCGAGAATGAAAGTATTTTTCGCTGAAATGTTGGCCTGTCCTCCTGGGGGAATACAATTCCACGAACAGAATTTAACTGAGCTCAACTATTAGCTCACGAAACGTAATTTCAAACATTAAACTTCCGAAATTTTGTAATGGTATCCTCCGACCACGTAATCCCTCTGTTAAAAAAAACCTGTCCATTTACACAATGTAAGGAGGTAAAGAGGCAACCCACAAGACAATCCAAGTATTAAACCCCACTACAGTCCTGCAACCTGCAGGCGCAATTCTCACCTGTCGTCCCTTTTCCAAAGTTTTCTGTAAACAATTCCCACGCGTGAATTTACATTACCGTCCAGCCAGCACAACAAATCCTGGTACACTATCCCACTTTCGCGAAGAATGCGAAGACTTTCTAAGGAGCGCATCGGGAACGGACGCGCAGCGGCGCGACGCGCGGGGAGCGGAGATCCGGCATGTCGCGAGTCGGGCGGAGGGGGCGGCCGCCCCGCATTCGGGCGTGGGCCCGCGGGCGATGGAAGGCCGTGGTGAAAGGGCGGGGCGGGCGGGGCCATCTCCGCAAGCATCTGCCAGCCGCCAGCACCGCCGAGGGCCACGAGGGCGCAGTCACCGGCCCCGCCCCGCCTCGACAGCTGCACGCAGGCCCGCAGGGCACACCCGCCTGCTTGGGGACACAGCCAAAACGCTTACCCATGGCGTTGGTGAACATGGTAATTCTCTTAAGACGACTGAACAGAAACGAAGCGAGGGAAGGGGAGAAGCCATTATCCAACAAGCCTCTTAGCCCAAATGCAGAACAAACGTTTAAATTCTTGCTGATCTGATGTTTCCTTCCTAAACAATAAGTGACGCGTTTCTTACATTGTACCAATAAATACTCAGGAATTGCTGTAATTACACCCTCAGATAACCTATCAACTGGAAGCTGCACTACAACATTGTTTCCTGTGAGCATTCAGGAGCACTCAACCCCCACCGGACGCTACCTCTTTGTGAATAGCGGCGAGCTCTACCGCTCAGCGAGGCTGGTTGCGCCCTACGCCCTTTCGTGAGAATGCGAACAGGGTTGCCAGATCCACCTCTAAGCCACCCGCGCCAGACTTAAAAATCCCCCCAACTGCGTTAAACACACCAGGGTTGATGAGCGACGCAAACAGCGAATTGTGACCACTCGTCAGAATTCTGCAGCGAGCATTCTCCTCCCGTACACATTTCTTTGTTCGTCCGAAAGGCTTCCCTCCACGGGGCAGGGCGCGGCGCGGGTGGCGCAGGGCCGGAGGACGACGCCGCACAAAGGCGGGGGCGGGGACGGCCTTAGGGAGGGCGGCGGAGGAGATTCGGGCGCGGCGCCGGATGCAGTCCTCGCCCTCGTCCGCCCCCACATCCGGCGCCGGCGCCGCCGCTTATGCCGTTGCCGCCTGGCTGCTGTGCGGATGCGGGGAGTCGTCGCCGACCACTGCTGCGGCCGCCGCCGCCGCCGCCGGCGCGCATCGTAAAAAAGAGCAGAAAAAGGCGGCGCGCGTCCTTCTGCGCTGGATCCGCAGCTGGCAGTCGCGAGGACCGCCGCGGGCGTCCGTTTCCGCAGAGCGCTCGCCTCTTGGGCAGACGACAGACGAAGAGCGCCGCTCCTTCACGCTCATGTCCAGATAATTGGAATCTATTCGTACAGTGACGATACTGTTCACCTGATTTTAATAGTTTGAAGAATAATAAATGAAAGCTAGATTAAAAGGACGGGTCCATTTCCACAAATAAACAAAAGGCTTTATACGACAACCTTAAGGTTGACAATACTGACGAAGAGTACAAATGCAATGCATCAGTGCGTATGAAAATAAAAGAAAAATAATGCGCCAGATTCGAATTACGACTGTTAGTCTAGTTCTAAAATGGTTTTCTGAAATATTACGACACGTTTCCTTTTTCCCCTACCCTCGAAAAGCAATTCCATGTTCTTTGGGAAGCTAAAGGGAGGCGTCCTTTCGTCCCTCGCTCCAAGCTGGCGAGTCGGCGGAGTGCGCAAGAGCGCGAAACGGACAGGATGTGCGCGTAATCAAAGCCTCCGCCAACTCGCCATTCCACGAAACTTGGCAACTTTGCAGCGCCTCGCCAGTCCTGCGCTCCCACGGGCGCCGCTCTCGCGCGGCTCTGGAAATCTCGGGGGCCTCCTCCGCCGCTCGAAGCGGCGCGGAGCGGAGCGCCGGCCTTCTGGAAGCTTCCAGGAGAGCGCTGCACTCGCGCTGCGGAGCGCTGCACGGCTGAGATCATCGCAGCGCATGCCGCGCAGACCGAGCGCATTCGAGGAGACCCAACACTCGCAACACTTTTTCCGACTCCACTAACATAAACAGTGAACTGCGAAATGAGAAGCGTGTTTACTAACAGTATCGTCGTTTCGAAACACGGAATAGATTACAATTTCCGACGTTTCTGTGAATGGAATAACTTCTTTGACTAAAAGCGTGTTCACATTTCGGCCGCATTGAAAAAAGCGAAGCGAAAAGTAAAGACGCTAAAACGACGATTCCTTCTCGGGGGATTGATTATCCCTCGCAGAGGAGACGACATTTGACGCGCGTCGCGTCGCGGTGCGTGGGGCCGGGCGGCGCTCGCCTGGCGAGCCATTGTCTGCGAGGGTCATCACGCGGCGGCGTGGGCGGCAAAGGCCGAGCGGCGGCGGACGCGACCCGCATAAGCGCGCAGGCCAGCGCCCGGCCGCCAGGGCGCGTGCCTCCGCGGCGCGGAAGCGACGCCACCCGCGGCCTCGCGGCGGCCACCCGCGCCTGTTTACAAATACGCCTCCCGCCCAGCCCCGCCCCACGCGCTGCACGTCCGGAGCCAGAGTGGGCAATCTTCTCTTCGGGCGTGGGGACACGTTCGGGGGGGGGGTGAATAGCTAATGATAAACAAAGACAGTCCTCACTAACGCAACAGTCTGAATGAGTCCCAAGAACACCCCTTGATTGGATAATTTCACTGGGATAATTTTATAGCATAAAGCACCGAATGTACAGAAATACTTTCCCAGCAGGGGACTATAAATTTTTGTTTTGGGGTGGGTGGGGGGAGAGAGATCCTTTTCAACTCCTTTCCTCCTCAAATCGCACCCTGGGACGAGGCCCCTTTGATGGGTCAATCGCACCGAATGAAAGCACCAACTGAATGCTGAAGTAATCATTTCGAAAAACAAAAAAAACTATACCATTTACCCATTTTACAAAATATGACCAGCATAAATGAACTCCATTGCTGCATTTACAGTCTAACAGATTTATGCTTAAAATAAATTAAATATTGCTTTACAATTTTAAAGATTCAAAAGACTATAAGAATGACAACAGCTTTATCGGAAACACCGAAACTCCAAGTGAAGGAATTACAATTCAAGAAACAATCTAGGAGCAGATTAATCAAGAAGACAGAATTTTCTTGGGATGTCGCGATGCAAGCGGAGGTTTGCGGGAGCTGTAGATCCGCTTTCCGTCAGCATCATCGCGTTCACGGGTCTAGTCATCCACGCTTTCCCGTCTGACAGCACTGCGTTTTGGTTTCACCCGTGAAACCCGTGGGATAACTGCAGAAAATGCGGGACTATTGTGTCGGCGGCATTCCTGAGGTTGTTTACACCGATCACGCGCTTTTGTATTCCAATCCGAGACAACAAACACACACACACTTACGTGCGTGGAACACACAGTACACACCCACACACCCTCCTTCACACACACTTTACACTCACACGTAAATTACAGAAACGCGCCATACATCGGGAGTCTTCGGGACGCTATTTGACACATCACGGAAACTAAAAATAAACGGGCGACAAAATTTGGACGAAAGTCAAAATATTTTGGCTTCAAATTCACAACAAATTTATTTTTCTAGCATCATCATTCGACAGTCTATTTTAATTCGTCCGCATACTTTCCAGAGGTGACTACAAATCTGTGGAAACGCCCCCGCTCGGCAAAGAAGCACCACTAAAGCCACGACTTGCATCCAGAAAGGGCTCGGGCAGAAACACCCTCGGCCAGACGCGAGTCGTTCGCTCCAAGAATGCGCGGAACCCGGATTCGTCCCGAAAACCTCTCGCACGGCGACGCGGCGGTCGGTCAGTCGGTCGGGCGTGCTCGGCGGCGGACTACTTACTTTCTTGCTGACGCGGTTGAACTCCAAGAGCCGGTCGTACTGCTCGGCGGCGCGCATGCACAGACGCATGGTGATCGCCTCCATCCTTGCGGGCAGCGGCGTCAGGCAGCAGGTGCTGCTGGTCATGAGCTCGACTCCGGACGCACGCACGGACGGACTCCGAAACTCCTCGCGGCACACACGAGCGCTCGGGTAGGCGCGGGGTCAGCTAGCACGCGTGCAGCGGTAGCGGCAATTCGCAGTCAGCTTGCAAACGCGCGCGCCACGGCGGCTAGTGCCACACTGGAGTGTCGGCGCGCCGCGCCGCGGGCCCTTGTACTGCGGGCCACGTGACCGCACGCGCGCATGCGCCGCTCCGCGCCGCGTCGCTTCCCCCTCCCCTCGCGTCCTCGCCCCGCGTGAGGCACGCCCCTCCCCCACCCGACAGCGAAGCGCGGCCCGCGCGCGGCGCGCGGTCACAGCAGCGGCGCAGGCGAGGCGGAGCGCAGCGCGGCGCGGCCGCGCTCGCAGGTGAGGCCGTCGCGTGCCTCGCTGACGCCAGGACGCTGGGCGCGCGCGATTAGCGGATTAGAGCAGGCGCCGCCTGCGTTGGAGAGCGCGTCGGCCGCGCTCGTGTCAGCACGCAGCGGCCTCTCGCACCGGTCACCCGTCTTTCGGGCTCTGCCTCTCTCCATTGCCGCCAGAATTCCCTAACAAAACACCTCTCCGCAGGTGGTGAATGGACTGCGGAATCTTACAACTGTTTTTCAAAACAAGCGTTTATTTTCCTTTGTTCATTTCGCAAACGAATGCGTTTTAAACACTTCAACTACGTGTACGTCAGAGAAGCTACGATAACGAACACAGCATCGTCGTCACACAATTCGTGGTAGTACCTGTTTACCTCCCAAACGCACGATTCAGGCGAATTCACGTTTGTAGGTCCCTGCTAATACCATATTCACAATGTAACAATTCGAACACCTGCAATTTTTATATACGTACGCAGAAGTTCCAATGCTGCACATTCAAGCACCAACACAATATTGACGCATGCGTGTTTAGCGCAAATTCACATTTAATTACAAAGTTGACATCAGCATCTTCATGAGAAGTTGCTACCTATTCATCGGACGATATTTGCTCTTCATATTCAGTAACTCCAACGGAAATTGGCGATACGGATTTTCTTTACATTCACTTTTGATTGCAAGACATTTCCACCTTTTAAGAATGTCAATCAGAGATGCAAACTTCCAAAGAACGCTGAATACTAAGCGCTCCGTATTTCAGTACTTTGCGTTCGAGAGTTCGTACGAAGTGCAAGGTACTGCAGGCTCTTGGGTTCTCTATTTCTTGTAAGTCGCAGTCGCTAGGTGCGGGAGTGCTCTGTATAGGCGGCGCCACACGTGCGGTATTCACCAACCGGTCGGTGCTCGCCCGCCCCGCAGTGTGGCGCGCATAGAGGAAGCGCCCAACACACAGGCTGGTCAGGATCGGGCGAGCGCGCGCTCGGTCCTCGTCGAGAGCCCGCATGCTATGCAGCGCTTACACTACACATGCCGTGTGATTACAACGCATTATCCTCTTGGAGAATCGTTTTTTGATATACCCTACCGTAACGTTCGTGTTCGCGCATGCGCAGACGCTCAAAACAGTGTTCGTGTACGATATCGTGTACATCGTTCAAGCCAGTATACGATTCTTTGACAGATTCTAAATCAGTTTAGCATCACTGAAGAGCACATCAATCTGCGGAACGTAAGCTTCCACCAGCCAGATAAGCCGCTCGCCAGCTGTTAGTGCCTCAAAGTATCAGTTCAGTGCCAGCAGTTGGATAGAAGTTGAGGATAGCCCTTTCATTGATCCAAGGCCAACACAAAAAATAATATTACGAGTATTGATGCAAATTACGTCGAAAAGTAGATGGGATCCTGTACGCGCGTAATTAGGTAATCAAACGAATGTGAACGGACAGGCGAATAGGAAATTTGAAAGCCCGCTTATTTTTTTTTTTTTTTTACTTTCATCGCGCTTTCAGCGGAACCTTTAATTTAAGTGTTTAACAAACGAAATTTTATGTAATTAATATTATTTTTAAAGTTCTGAAGTGTACTTTCCTTGCATCCTAGCTAAAAAAGGCACTGATTATATACAAACTCTCTCCAGTTGGCGGAATGACAAAAGATAATATTAGGGAGTACAGGAAAAGTTAGCCGACATCTGTGAAATGAATGAAAGTCATTTCTACGTGTTGCTCACCGTGCCCCCCCCCTCCCAATTTGGTTTGGCGTCAACCGCTCACGTGACTGAACAGCCGCATAGTGCAGCACGCTGTGCAGCGCCTCTATTCTCGGCGCGGGGGCGTCGTCGGCCGGAGGCCAGCGAGCGCACACCTCCGCCCGGTCGCCTGCCTGGTTGGCTGGGTGGCGGCCGTGCCCATTATAAACACGCGCCCAGCGCCACCGTAAATATTTAAAGACAACGACCCTCCTCCCGGACGGCGCGCGAGCGATACCCCACAGTGACAGGCACTGGATACTCAGAGTAGCGCGAACTGAACCGCCGCCGACATTAAACATCCTCTCATCCCACACCCCGCCAGAGATCATTCGGAAGTTGAGATATTATAACAACTGAAGGAATAATTAATAATAATAGTAATAGTAATAATAATAATAATAATAATAATAATAATAATAATAATAATGTCTTTATTTAAGAGACGGAGTTAAAGCCATTAACCCCCCTCTTCCGCCTGAGCCAGATGTAAAATCTAATTTAAAATCTATGTGTGCGTACATTTGTGAGATTAGTTCGAGATATGCGACTATCCCTCATCCAAACTAATTAAAACCAGTAATATAACCATTCTCAGTTACGAGCGTGGAGAGTCACAATGATCTTGCACAGTAAATGCTTCAATAGGCGTCTTATGGCGATGTGTTTGGTTACCCACCGCAATGTCCACACGGAGTTAACTTCGCCGTTACGTCAGCAAATGCAGCGATAAAAAGAAAGATCACGATGCAACGTCTACGGTCAGTGCAGTGGATTTATAAAACATGCCTATCATACATAATGCATTTAAAAAGCGCAGTTGTCTAGATGGAGTACTAATTATAACTTCATGCATTAAAGAAAATATTAACGAGAGGACATAAAAGACATTTTTCTGCGTCTTGGACAATCAATTAGAGAGAAATGATAACATATTGAGTAACTCAGTCAATGACACACTTCGCGACAACGAAACACCGTTTAAAATAGTCGAGCGACAGTTCTTTCAATATTTTGTTAAATAAATATTTGTTAGACCAGAAAAAATTGTTTAATACTATATTATTAAAATATTACAATATAATCTATATAAAAATTACAAGCAATAATAAGAAAATCAGAACGTAATCTTTAAAGACAGATAACTAAAAATCAACTATTATTCATTTTCCCCACCTCCCAGTAAATTTCGCATATTTACTTTATTTTTATGGTAAAGATGTGTTCGTAACCGACAGGCAGATTTAGTAGTTATTTTAAAATGACACATTTTCTTTAAATTTCTGTTCCCAATAATAGTGAGATGAGTTTCTTAATACACGATTAGGATAAACAGAACAAAAAATTATCTTAGAATATCCTTGTACAAAATGATTATACTTGTACTTGCAAGGCTTCTTTTTACGTTTTAAGTCGTTTTAGATTTAAAAAGTTGTACGTCACTTAAAAACAAATTCGAATAAGTTTCTCGCAGAGCTAACTACGTTCACTAGTTCTATATTCAATAGACACTTTGTTGATTAATGAACAAAATTTTAATAAAACCATATCCTTCGGAAATTTGTTTTTGACACATAGCTGCAGAGAAGCGTTACCTTGAAAGTGTTTAACAATGTATTCAAGACTTTACAAATTTCAGTCACATACGTAAGATAAATAAAAATAATGCTAATTTATGGAGAAACATGTTCGTTCGTTCTTCACTGTGCAAGTTGAGGATCACATTGTTCGAGATATGCGTTTCCCGGCTTGCGTACTTCTAAAGAGGTCACGGAAAAGAAGGTCGTTTCCAATCTGAATTTACTATTTTGTGTAGTTATTCATGTCCACAACTCAAATCTTAAGAAACGCTTAAATACATATATTTTAATAATTCGACATTCCTTTTTTTATTTTACGCGTAAATATCACTCCGAAGAGCCCTTAAGACAATGGTCTCTAATGTAGAAAGATGAAATAAAAATTAACAAATGAGAACTAACATCACACGCATTTTAAAATGCCTTTAACTCTAACATTTTCGCAAAAGAGATTTCTGCTCTGAATTGAGGAAGGGAAGATGTTGCATCCATTGTCCTTAACCTAATTGTTTTTGTTATAATATTCATTCAACCTTGTACGACTAAATAGTCTTTCATAGGCTTCCAAAATATATCAATAGTTCATTTACATACTTAAAACTCATAGGACATTATAACATTTCTAACTATAAATAATATTATAAGAAAGTTGTTTCCGAGGTAATTCCATTAATGGACCTCCAAATATTATTAATTTCTCGAAAAACAGACCAATTCAAACTTATGTCATACATTTACATAGGAAACTAGGTGCTAAAACAGTACGTACCTTCTCGCATTATTTGAAACGGTTATGTAACATACAATGCTACGTGAACCGGTGTGTGTGTGTGTGTGGGGGGGGTCTCGCAAGCCGGCGCGCGCTGAAAGAGAAACCTGAGAAGAGCAGCGAGAAGCCTCAGGCCGCCCATCGCGTCGCCTCGTACGGCTTCGCAATAACATTCCGGACTCCGGATTTAGAACAGCAAAAAGTAAACGTGTCGGCTCTTCACATACCAAATCAGAACGAACATATTTTTTTCTCTCGCTTTGACGCAATGCTGGGTTCTCTGGCGTGAAAAATTCCAAATGATGCAAACAAGGGCATGGTTTGAAGTATGGGTTTTAGGGCAGAGTTCATTATAGTCACTTAAGGAATATGGAAATCCGTAAGCAATATGTGATTGCTTATATAGGCCCGTATTTCATAGATTTTCTTGACGAACATAGATTCAGTTCTTCCTCAATTAATCGGTAACATGGTAACGTTCGCATACGCTGTTTCGTGGTTGAGTGACCACGGAGAGTACACACTCCGTATGTTTCGTAAAAAAAGCGTCTAATTTGATTTGCGCGTTCGAGATTGTTTCGGTTGTTGTTTTCGAAGGACCAATACTGTTAATTCCCGAACTCAAAATACTAGTTTTCTGCAAAATCACCGCAATGGTTTTCCTTAGAAGACGTGAGTGCCACGTAAGAATCTGTTAACCTAAATCGATAAAGAGGCCAAATGAGGGACGCTTAAGTGTGCGAGTGACCTCGCTTATATGAATGAGTTGACTGTTCTTTGCTCCCCCATTTGAGAAAAAGAGCCGATTGTTAATAAGAATCGACCACTTAAGGAACACGCATTTAGAAATCATAACGAAATACGAACACGGACAACTAAAAAAATAGAAATGTCAGTTAAAAAACCTATAACTGACGAAATTTCATTTAAAAATTGAGATTGTGTCTCGATCGTCAATGTGGAGCGACCGTTCTTCATGGAGCTGGAAGACCATTCACCGCTGTTAGTGTAAACCCCATGGAACGCACAACGCACGGAATTGCCCATGTTGACGTTGACATGACAACCAGATGCTGTTCGACTCAGTACTTGTGAAATGTGAGCGTTAGTGCTGCTGAACAAAACCACCCTTATTATTCTTGCTTGCACCCTGCTTATTCAAAAGTCGCATGCACACTTCTCAAGAACAACAAAATAATCTCGTATAACACTTCAATGAATTAAATATTTTAACAAAAATAAGTCTTCACAAATACTGCAATAATAAAATATCGTTATATATGGTAAACAGTTATTTACAAAACAAATATATAAAAGCTGTTGCTTCATAATGCAAAACGTGAACAGGAAATATCTGAAGGGGGGCGGTCTCTCCTCTGGAGTCTAGCTGTCGCATGACGTCAGATTTCTCATAAGCAGTGATCCACTGAGAAGGAAAACTCAGGGGGTATGCGCAGTACGATACTAGATGGACTAAACAAATAAAGAATTTGCACTTTTTCAATGAAAATCGAAACTGATTAATCGTTTTTGAATTTCCGAGTTCCTGTGTATCTAACAAAACCATAAACACCTCCCCCTCTGCCAAGACCGGTCCTGCAACGTCTTGTTTCAACCTCTGCGCGCATTGGAAATTAGTAATATAGATGAAAGTTAAATGGAAAAAAGGGTCCGAAAATGTGACCCGCCTCAGGTTCAAAGTCATTTCTGTCAACGGTGACACATCCCCCAGTCGACGTCCGAGACAATAGGCGCGTCAGACGCGAGCGGCGCCGTGTCCCACCGGGTTGCCTCAGCCGCGCCGCGCGCCTCCTGGGAGGCAGCGCAAGATGAAGGGGTTGCGTAACGCAGGTTCCTCTTTTGGCGATCGCCGGGCAGGCCCCGCCGGCCGCCGCCGTTGCTTCGGAACGCGCGGCCACCGGCCGGCGCATCTGGATCGCGCCTTTCGCGTTCCCAGTCTCCAGGAAGTATAGAAATAAGCACATTTCCAGCGAGGGAAGAAACGGTTTGAAACAGGTGACACACACGAGCGATTATAGGTTCTAGGAATTTTTATTAGTTAAATCAGGGGTTTTCATACTGCGTCGCGGCCATTTACTAAAAATGATCTTTAGAAGTGAATTAATTGACTCCTCGTGATATTTATGTCTACAAAATAATTTTGTACATCATACTACGTTATTTGTAATATATTTTACAGATTAACTGTGCATTGAACTTGGAACGATTTTACCAGAATCATATTATAGCATATTATTAATGTTGAATCTTTAGTAGAATTATATTTACCCTTAATAATATTTGAAACTTATGGTCACTAGGGGACCCGCGCAAAGTTTCGTTTAGGCCAAGCGAGCCATGGACGAAAAGAGTGAAAACCACTTGACATAAACCCTCCCCATTTCCAGAAGTTAAAGTTTATAAGGCAGCAACAACAATATATGTTCATTTCTCGAGCAAAATTGTTATTTTTTACGATTTACCGACAGGCGTTTAATCATTTGGTGTCCTCAGAGGTTAGTCAGACCTCCAGAGGCCGCCGCTATGTTTGTGGACAGTATGAGTTATCCGTTTCCTGACTCCTACTTCGCTCGCGCGTACGTCTGCCTTTGGCAACAACATTAACTAGTTTAGTATTACGTGGAAACGCAGGGTATCGCTTTTTTCACAATCCATTAGTCCACATTCAAAACTTTTAGTAGCTGGTAATTGAAACTAATTCTGAAGAAACTATTTCATAGGAATCTGCCAAAGAGTTAAGCGAAGACGCTAGATTTGACAAGTCACCCACTTCCATCAATATCGCTCAGACAGACAGACAGACAGAGAGAGAGAGAGAGAGAGAGAGAGAGAGAGAGAGAGAGAGAGAGACAGAGGCAGATGAGACAAAAACATGAACGAAAAAGACACAAAAAAGACAAATATGAGAGATGAGAAGAGATGAGAACAGAGAGGGGGGGGAAGGGAGAGGTAAGAGAGAAGACGGGGGAGGCGAGGTAAGAGGAGAGTGGAATAGCACATGGCGGTTTCATTCGGGCCTCGCCACGCAGCCTGGGCGCGGGTGGCGCAAGGCCCTGCTCCCATAGAGGGGGGGCTGCGGTGACGCAACGCCCCCGCACGGAGCGAGACGACGCCCCCGCGCAACCACCCACAAAGGCATCAAACCAAACTTATATTAGACACTAAACTTTTAAAGAGAATTTACGGGAGAGCATTTCGAAAATTTGAAAGCATTCAAAAGTGAAACTGAAAGTAAATTATACGACAATTTGATCATTGAAGGTATTTCGTTAAG
Organism: Gryllus bimaculatus; assembly: GCA_017312745.1. Taxonomy (NCBI): domain Eukaryota; kingdom Metazoa; phylum Arthropoda; class Insecta; order Orthoptera; family Gryllidae; genus Gryllus; species Gryllus bimaculatus. The sequence goes on along the minus strand of BOPP01000230.1, from coordinate 1,631,707 downwards.
TCTGATAATGAAACAGTTTTAAATATGTTGTAGAACTGTAAAAAAAGAATTCTAACACGTGAAAAATTTGCCAAAAAAATGTTAAATAGAACTTGCCAGGTCGCTCTGTGATACCTGTCCTCTTCATTTGATGGCATGCGTGCGTAGGTCATGTGAAAGGGGTATCGCAAAGGATGTCCCCTTTCTAAAGAGTTAGATTTATTTAGTCAAAAAACAGAAAAAAACTATACATAACGTATGAGGGAGATGATAATCTGCGTGTTTTCTTGAGTTTCAGAATCCCTTCCCATCATTTTAACTATTAATAGTTGAAAGATGAGTAAAAGTTACAAATAAATTTAATAAAAATTTAAAAAAATTTAAAACCGGGAGATTAGCAACATTTGAAAAACTAGAAATTTTTGTTCCTGAGTTATAGAAAACATATTTGCAACGGTATACGAACTGCAGATTTGATTTTTCTGCATTGCTAACAAAATAGTAACTTGCCCTTACCTCTACTCTTACCATTACAAGCAAAAGGAGAGTTCAACAAAACGTGCGCATAGTGAAGCTACAGTTACGTCCAGAAGCAAATCAAGATGCTTGATGTCTCTTGCCCGAAAAGTATTAATTTCATGTTAAGCATTGATTTGTATCTGTAGGAGGCGGAAACAAAGAGGATATAACAATCTGTGGTGAGGAAAAAAATATATCTTGGTGAGAGATGCTACTAGATGCAAAAATAGAGAAAAAAGGCACTCTAAGACTGTATGAGCTATTGAGGACGGATGGAAGTGGAATAAGCGTAGCTAAGAAGCTGAAAGATAAAAGAGGTCAAAAAAGAAGTGAAATTAGATGCAATTAGAAAACAGTAAACTGTATACACTAATGACACTACACTGCATGCTTATAAGTTGAAGAGGTATTCATATTAAAAGGAATCATTTTATGAATGGTAAATTATTACAATAGAAATTGACTATTTGTCATCACTTACAATGAGCAGATTCCATTCCTTATCTCACATGACAAAATTTTTGAATTTTAGGTTTCTGATTTTGTTTTATTTTATTTATTGCTTGCTTGCTGACGGGCGCGGGCCCTCCCTCCGCGTCAGACGGCGCCGCGCGCGATCGCGATGACGCGCGCCTCATCACGGAGGCAGCTCGATAACCACGTGCGCGTCAAATACTCGGGCCCGCGTCGCCAGCCTCAGCCGCTGCCAGGCACTCCTGGTACACCGAAGCCGTTAGGGAAGACTAGAGATGACGCTAGGCTCTTACAACGAAATGAAGAGCGGTGAGTAAACAGCGGGTGGTGGAAAAACAACAACCTGACACGCCAAGGCATTAGCTCGCGCAGATGTTCGCACAATACACATTACGCGCGTAGGTTAGCAACCGAAAAACACATTCACATCGATCACGTGTCTAATCGAATGGCCTGTTAAGAAGCAGCTTGGAAAGACTTGTTGATAACGAACCACACAACACATTACAATGTTTTTGCCCCTAGAAATTTGATACCTGGATGCAAGAAGACAACGCTCAAAAGTCAGAGTCGGTCAAACCGAATTTAACATCTGAGTTCTGGACTCCAACGCCAATGAGTGAAATTTACAACGTCTTTTCAGAAGTCTTCCTCTCATTATACACTTGGGGTATCTTAAGAAGGGATTTGGCAGGGCTCCAGGACCACGTTCGGTAACCCATCGTTCACTGAAATACATCAAATTTGTGGCCACCATGTCAAAGTAATTATTATATATCTGAAAAAGCTAATTTTGGGTTCAGATACGGAAATGATTTAAAAGGTGGGAAACTATTATGTATAGAAATCAAAAGCCCTAGAGGTACAAGACAAAATGTGGCAGCCATTATTGCATCCACATTTTGATTAGGTGTTCTAGGCAATTTAGTGCCAACCCTCATTTTGCTTATTCCAAATAAACATCTTAGAATGTCCACAAAAACACGTATTATGCACAAACGAACTAACGAGTCTACAGAAATACAGTATGTGTTTAGAAAGCAGCAGGAAGTGTGTACGTCACACTGAGGTTCAAAATATTACAAATATTAGTGGTCGTTATTTCACACATTAGCCGGATGGTGGGAACGAATATATAATTACTATTCACCATTACTGAGAAGTTAATCCGGCAAATTTTGGTAGTGGCCATAGGGCAATGGCTAAGGTAAAGTGACTGGCTTTGAGAGGCCATGTGCGTGGAAATTATGCATTGCGGAGGCTCAAGGTCGAATTACGTTAACCGCGAAGATGGAAGGCCGGAGCCTCGTCGCCCACTCGGAAATGTGTACCGAAGCCTCAACCGAAGTTGGATTTGGTGGTATAGTGTAAACAAATTTACAGACTGATCAGTGGAACTCGAAACCACGCACCTTGACTCTCATCAGCCTTTAGAAACTACGAAACTTTCCACAGCAAACTGCCCCTCACCACCACATTACTGGTATTCCTCACCGTAATGTGTTTCACCTACCTTAGCCACACCTTGATGAGTAATGAGCACATCATCCGGCTGAAGTCCGAAGTATGCTTCGAAGCTGTTCCTACATCAGAATTTATCTACCCATTTCGGTTAATGTGAACATTAATTCGAGAGTTTGTGCGATTCGAACTTCAACGGAAAGATATACACACATTGAATAGAAAGAAAAACTTTGTCTATACTCTAGCTTACAAATATGATATAACTGAGCTTTAGCATGCGGCCTCGTGATTGACAAGATTAAATCCAACTTTTAAATTTTAAAGAAAATTTACAGACAGCATTTCGAAATTGGATGTGTTAAAAAATGAAACGCAAAGTAAATGATACAACAATTTGATCATTTAAGGTATTTCCTTAGGTCTGATAATGGAACCGTTTTAAATATGTTGTAGAAAGGAAATGAATGAGTTCGAACATGTGAAAACGTTGCCAAAAAATGTTAAATAAAACCTTGCCAGGTGGAGCTATGGTACCTGCCCTCTTCATATGATCGCTTGAGTGCGTACGGGGTAGTAAGGCGAAAGGGGTGTGGCAGAGAGAAGACAGGCGTTTGCCCACGCGCTCTTGGCTAGCGCCGGGCTCGCTCGTGACCCGTTTGATCGAGGGATCACTTTGATCGATTGATGTCTCCGGGCACGTCGACGGCTATACTCATTGGTCTCGTTACTGGTTTATGCGTTTCTGCATAAAGGCGGCAGTGTTTCTCGCCCGCTAGATTGTGATATCCAGTGATAACCTACAAGTCGGCTTGCGAAAGAATTCCCCCTCAGGGATCTCTCCCAGCCAGCCAAAAGCTCTAAGCCCGCAATATGTGTCGAACATGTGAGCGAGTGTAAGATCCCCGGCGGTCCATGGCACGTTGTTAGGGTACTGTAGCGGCACCCGGCAGCTCAGAGAAACCAGCCGGTACAATTCTCGTCCAGATAGTGACTGCATTTAACGTGATTTTCTGGCTAGTGAGAGCCTCGAATGCTAGAACTTCCCGGTTAGAGAAGCTGCCGCAAGCGGCAATGCTTGCCCTGAGCAGAAGCCACGCCGGTCTCGCGCCACACGGAACCCGCTCCCCAGCCCTCACGCCGCACGCCGCGCGGGCTGATAGCACGCGGAGAACTTTCGCCCGCGTCGCCTGGACTCTCGCTTCCTGCCCCCGTGGAGATAAACGCGCCGCCGTCTGGCGCCAGCGCGACCCGCGTATGCCCCGCGGTCGAGGACACGCGGCGCGGAGCCGGACAGAACCAGCCGGGCGACATCGACGCGTTCCAAACATGCACAAATATACAGAGCCGGAAACGCGTACTGGGTCCAGGGTAGTTGCAACGGAATTTGGACCCGCAAGGTGGGGCTTCAGTTATTCACGACAATGCCATTTCTGCGAAACGAAAAGCCACTATCGTCGACTTGAAATAATCAAAGAAATATTTTATTGGTCATATAAAGAGACAAAAGGTTAACGAAACGCTGCCTTACGGTAGAAAGCATTGTTCACATTACGTAGTGATTTTTTTGCCGTACGACGATGATAATAATGATAAAAGTAATATGATTCTTTCGATACAAAGCGCATGGTAATGAGTGAAGCAGTGAGTGTCGCGCACTCAACGCTAAAGCTGCGAAATTCGCCGCTTCCCCAGAGTCGGTTGCCCTTCGCTTGTGTAAGAAAAGATTTCCCCTTCAAAGTGCTGAACTGACAACCTCTGGTCGTATATTCAGAAAATTTTGTTCCAAAGTGGGAAAGGGGCTTGTCTTCATTAGTGGGAGAACGCTTACCATTTCAGAATAATAGAATATCACACACGACCTATAATTCCGTGATTTTCGGAGGCCCGAAGACAACTTTGAATTATCTGTATATTGTTGATGTGTAGCTACACTGATACAACTCGAAACTAGGGGGCGCTAAAAACAGCACGTACTCTCTCACCCGTATTTTCAACCAAAATTACGCGAAAGTACTCAAATTTTCGAAAAATTGTACATGATCTTATTTCAAAATTTCTGAGTAACAGATTTCATTAAGAGAAAAAATTAAAATATTTTATATTTATGTTGAAGACTGCGAAACAAATTTTGAACGTTTTCAATTTTCGAAAACTCACGGTTTTCAACGATCATTAGATCAGCACCATTCTCTTTGAAGTCCTTTACACTCTCCAACAAGAAAATTCAATTTGAAACTATGGAGCCATTTCTTTGAAAATTTAGGAAATGTCATGTAAAGTTCCCTCTATAATTTAAATATCAGTTTCAAATTCAAGGGGTTTCATATGTTTCATAAGTAAGAAAATTCTTCGTTTTTTCGCGCAGCATTACATAACGTTCTCTCTACTCTCTAGCGGGAGTAAAATACGGTTTTTGAGTTATGAAAGTTCAATTATTTTATTACATTTTGTAATAAAAATTGTAACAAAACTCCTATGAAACATTTCATTAGCAATTAATTCATACTCCATAACTAGCCCTAACGACCTGATTTCACATATTTCAATCTCGTATTTTTTTGAGATATTTAACGATACTAATTACGCAATCATTAAGTAACTTTTTTGATGATTAAGAATTTAAAAAATAAAAAAAATGCAATTAAAAGAAACACTTACTTAAAAAATGATTCGGCGAAAAATAATTTAAACTATATTTAAATATAGGTATTTCATTTAATATTTTAATATTAATGGGTAAATTTCAAATATTATAGTTTTACTGTCGTTTTAATTTTGATTTATTGTATTCAACATTAGGAAGGGGCCTCAAGTTTGGTCATCCTTCGGGCGGTGCCCGGGTTACGCGGTGGAATAAGGAGTTACGGGGTCGGGGCGGAAGAGAAATGGCTCTGGTCGCAGGCCTCATGCCAATGCGCGCGCCGGTTGCATCACCCGTCGCCCAACATCACTTCTCAAAGCTGCCAGGCCGCCTCCCAATAGAGAGGTTTTCTGGGTCACCGACTTCAGATTAAAGATATGCCTCAACGTCGTAATAATTTCCCCGGTTTGAACGCGAGTGTAACATTCCCTGACATATTACCTCAGGTTGGATCTATGTTGACTGATTGGACGACGACTGCATTGACGAACTCGAAAGGGAGACTTTTTGCAAGTGGGAGAAGGGACTCAGGAGAACCTGCTGAGCTGATGCTTGGAATTAGAGGAGAGCGAGGAGAACGGGCGTGGGAGCAGGGAAAGTCTACCGTGACGTGCAATGAAGCGTAAGACATTTCGAGCTCGTAGGAAGTAGAAAGCGGAAACCAATAACCATACAACAATCTGATGTAGTGCATGCAGAATGTGTGGATTATTCTTTCACAAAGTTTCTCACTGTGTTGCAGTAGAAGAAAATTTTGGATCAAAAATCGGCAGAAGGCAATCTATATTTTGCATTGATCGACACTTGGCGGCAGCAGGCCATGGATATTTATCAGAACGAAGAATTTTATAATCTAATTCAATGTTGGTTGGAGTGTAATAATTTAAAGCGATGTAGTTTCAAAAACAAATTTTCCCGTAATTTTTTTCTTACAATTTCAAAATTCGCCTTTCCTTAATTATTATTTACAAAACCGCACGAAATAAAAGAATATTAAGTTAACAGAAAAAGTAATAACGTTTTTTCACAAGACAAACTATTGGGCGATTCAAAACTTCTTCAAAATGCGGGAAGACGTGTAACGTAGCTGCAACTCTATGGGGGTGATGTGCCTCCAGAAGGCTTGCGCATGGGTGAATGTGAGGAAGGGAAGGGGGCAGGAGGGGACGGCGGAGCGCCGGGCGTGCGAGGCGGTGCAGAGGGGGGGAGGCGAGCGCGCGAGGCCAGGCCGCGTAAGCCGCCTCCAGCCGCGAGGAAATCGCCAGTCAGCGCAGGACGTCAGTGGTGAAGGAGCGCCTGCCGCCGCAGCTCCTTCCAGGAGGAGCCACGCCGCCCCCCCCCCCCCAGCCGGCCAACAAGGGTAACGGGCGGCAGGGCGATCGCGGCGGCCTCTATGTGCACCTGTGACGGCACGTGGCGGCGGGGTGTGCGCTGACTGAGTTCGGAGGCCACGGGACTGAATTCGGAAACGCACTCTCCCCGGCGCTGCGCACTCAGGCGTACCAATACTCGCAGCACCGGCATTCCCATACCTCCCGATTATCTCTCTTCAAGACATTGATCCGCATATGGGGCATGTATCGCTTTGAAACAAAGTATTGATAAGTTAAACTGAATACCTCGCGATGTATTCTTTCCAAATTATACAAACCGAAATGTTTAAAATATTTACTTACAATAAATTCTAAGTACATAACGGATTCAATTTTCTATTGCTTTTTTATATAAAGCTTGACTCTAGCAATACAAGTAACACGATTAACGCCTTCAGAGAAATAATTATTATTCTATTATGCGAACATTTCACTCTGCTTTCCAGTCAACGCCCACCGATAAGAACTCTTTCGTTCCTTCTTATCGAGCGTTTTGGTTCCGGATGGAGTATTCACTGCTTCGCGAATGAACTTGGTCCCACGCTCGGCCTCTGCACTGGGATCCTCTCGCGAGGGCATTCCCGGTCTTACACGGTGGCCAATGTCTGTCGAGCACGAAGCGGACGTGGTTTGCACGTCGTCGCCCCCCCGGGCCGCAGCCATTGAGCGCGTTAGTGCATCCTCATCAGCGCGAGCGCAGCGCGGGGGCGGGCACTGCGCGCAATCAGACGCTCTTCACTTGGAGCAACCGAAGGGGAACGCGGACGGCGGAGATTGCACACGAGCGGAAGAGGGTCGTTTGGCCAGCCGCGCCGCGCATTCCGCTGCACACTGCCAAGCAGGAAGCCTGCCATAAGGCGCGGCGACATTTTCAAATGTTACACGAGCACGTTTCGCGCAGTAACTCCAGAATGTGTAAATTTAATTCAAAGAACACAGACAAAACAACGAATTCGGTTTAGAAAATGGTGAATATTACTTAAAAGCTATAATGCGAGTGTTTTTGTGTATAATATTCTATTAATATTGCATAAAGCAATGTTCCGATTGAAATGTTATTGTCCCATTAGTTCAAATTTATTCACATTTTAGTTTCTCATGCTAACTTGTACTATGTAATAATAGCTTCACCTACACCAACACCGGATTACCTCATTTTAAAGTCAACAGAAAAACAAAAATTTCTAAGGTCTCGTCATCGGGGAGCAAACTACGTTAGTAGCTTTCGGGATCCTGCGAAACTTCGAAGCGTCTTTGAGAACCTAACAGTAAGTGGCGGTTTAGATACGGTAACCACATCCTACTTAATGGCAGACAAAGGCAATGCGGGAGCGTCATTCTCCAACGGAGAAAGGGGGAGTTCAGCGGAAGATGGCTTTGGTGTTCAGTTCTCGTCAACTTCGGTGGAGTTCCTATCACAAGCTTGGCACATCTTCCGCTTACGTGGGAGCTCCATAAAAATGATCCTACATTATTTAAATCAGTTTGCTTAACGTTGAAGCCTGAAATCCGAAGGTATTTCTTTTATTTACTTTTGACTTTCAACTGAAATAGTCAATTCTATATACTTACAATCCAGGACTTTTTTTTTTTTAACACATGTTTTGTAAATTTGGTTTTATAACATTTAACTAATTAAAATTTTGTGATATTAGAGATAGAAGTTAATAAGCCTGTCGAATCTCAACAGACGTGTTGTAGTAATTAATGTCACTACGACACTTGAACATCGATGTTGCGCTGTAGTGCTATTCGCCTATAATATAAGTAGATAACGAGCCACAAAACGAAAGCTGTCATATGTTGAGTTAATTGGCGTTCATATCTAATTTATTGCAATAATTTAAAACTGCAATTGTCTCTTTTTTCTCTCTCTCTTTGCTTAAACAGTAAGTTTCCATACAGCGTACTATATATCTCATTACATAGGTAGTTGCAAAGCATGATTTCATAAGAAGAAAAAACCCTTAGTCACTCAAAAACATGTAGACGTTTTGTAAATGAATCAGAGGGGAAGAGAAGAAAAGGATGGTGGTGTCACGATTTACCTTCCGATAAAGAGTTGGTGGGCACGTAACAAATTCAGTGGCCACACAAACACACTCCATCAATGAACTGCGGCGTGTGGCGGAGATTACGAAGCACCGTAGCGACGGCACAGCAGACAACACATGTTTCGTTTACTATCGGAAAGATCCGGCAACATATTCGGTATGCTGTTTACAAATGTCGTTTAGCAAAATCCTTAACAAGTGGGAGACGAATAGAATTTTTTAGCGAGTGTAACAAGAATACCAACTAACGAAGAGAACAAATACATGACATGACAGATGGAAGAGAACCACATTAATTCAAACAAATATATCGCGTTTACGAGCGAATATGTAAGTAATGAACTGTTACAAAACATTTGCACAAAAAATTCCTATGGAGACCGAAGCCAGTGGCAGCACGTTCGGCAATTCTACCCACACCCAAAATGTATCTCCTAAGTTCGTTCTTACTGCAACTTTTGAACATTCTTTGAGAATAATGTTCCCACGCTATTCGACACGAGTAATATGCTCGATAATTCTGGCCATTTCACAAACGCCGACTCACCTGATCTTTGCACATCTGCGAGGAGGTCGGTTTGCGACTGAACAGTCCTGGATTCGCCGCAGCAAGACTGCAATGAGCCCCGCTACAACAGTCCAATAGCGAATCTGCTGGAACGACAACCTAGGCCATTGGCAGCTTTAAGAGCAGGGGCAGCCAAAGCAAACGAGAGCGAATTGGATGTGTATGACCGTCATATTCCCCCATGGTCCAGATGGCCCCTATTAATTCGGCTGCCAACGGACTCAATTCATCCACTACCAACACAAACGATACTGCAGGTCACTCAAGTCGTTGGGGCAGTGGCCCAAGTCGCACCATGTGCACACTGTGCATACACAATCACGCCGTCGCGACGTGATGGTGCCCCGAAGGCACAGGTACGAGTATATGTGCTCACATGAACACTCGCCAAACGAGAAGTAATAAGTGGCAATTGAGTCTTTTGAGAAGGAGCGCCTGGGCAAGTAACGCTAAGGAGCAAATGGGAGGCGTTTAGTGAACGAGCAAACATATGTTTAACTCCGACGCATTTTTGAGCATGAAGACGTGGACAGGACGGGTGACGAGACAATAAATGCATTTCATGCCCATTTCATGATCGTTTAATACAGACACTGGGGGGATGAGTCGATCCACTTTCCCGTTCGAATCTCAGAAGAGTTAAGATATCACCCTAAATAATCCAACAAAATATCATTGCCAATGACAATCGTACTGCCAAACATACGTGTAGAACGCAAACTAAAGTTTGCACAATAACGCTTGCATTTCCAATTCCTGATATCAAAAAACATCATTGGACGAGTACGTTGCACGAATAGGTTTTCCCAAAGAGCAACCCAAGTGACATAATCCAACGAAGGGGCAAAGGTCCTCTTGCTATCGGCGCCGCGCGCTCAGGAACCGGGGACGGTCGTCGCTGGACGTCACGCCTTCCGCCCGCCGGCCACGTAACCACACGGTGGGCACGCGCGGGGCTGGCTCGGGGCTCACAATGCGCTGCACATTCCTACGGGCCTAACTTATATTTTACTCTACTCCAAGCGCTTCACATTTACTTGATACACTGATGCTTGCGAAGATTGGGGTAGTGAAATGAAGGCTGGTCTGCGTCACGATTGAAGGGTCCGTTTAACTGAAATGCTTTGCTCAAGTTATTACTGACAATGATATTACTACAAAAACATGTTTGATTTATTTTTATTTTCATTTGCAGGGCATTATTATAGAGTAATTACTTTAGTGAATCAATATCAAGATAACGACAAAAAAACCTTGTAGATACCTTTAAGAGACTATTCACGTAATTAACATTCTAGGAATTTATTAGAAGATGTTGGGGGATCACCGAGAGATGCATTTAGCTGATTAAACCTTTCTCGCAGAAGAGCATTCGCTGACGAGAGTACGACTCGGGGTCGTGTGACATTACTACACTTCTCTATTAGCTGATTCTCGCACTAATCAACGCGGAAAGTGCATCTGGCCATCCGGGAATGAAATTTACAAATGAAATGGCAGAACTTCCTTCAGTGAGTGTATGAAACGAATGAATGAATCTATGGATGACTACGAAATGGAATTTTTCCAATCACGCGGAAATTGCTGATAAGTTAGTTTCCATGACGCTGTGGCATTTCAATTCACAACACGGAAACTCGTCGAAGCCCAATACCACGATCTGTAATTACCATCAACATTGAGGCTTCCCATGTGGAGTCTTATCGGCTAAACTAACCGGATGGCACATTTCCTTAGCGTGGCTGATTTGACAGGAAGCGAAGCCTCATGGCCAGAGATGGCTCTCCACCAAGAACGCGCCGGCCTGGCGAGAGGAAGCAATAAAAAACACCACAGGAAATCACGAAGCATTTGGCAGCGGCCGAGCCATCCCACCAGCGGCAGCGGAAAGCGCATCTACTACCACCGCCCCCCCCCCCGCGTGTAACCCACCCTGCGGCGTGACGTACTGAGCCCAACGCTTTCCGGCAGACTGCCGCGTTTTCGGGCAGGAAGGGAAATACAAGACTGCGCCTACGTCAAGCGCGGGGCGGCCTTGGAAGGGCCCCTGACGCATGCACGCCCGAATGTGAAGGAAAAGCACGGCGTAGCTGCTGTCATTAGGGCTCTGGGGCGCATCTTTCCTTCCCATTCTTCTACAAAACACGCACAAGCAGCAGAAACAAGTATGAGTAAGTAGTATCTACGATGTGTGCATGTGCATGAATATAATTCGCCTGTGAATGTCCCTAAACGTATGTGAATGTACAGCAAAATGGTGTGAAAGAAATGTCAGAATGTAACGTGTACGCGCGCGCGTGTGTATGCATCAATTGAAAAAAGTGCTGATCGGCCAAAAATGATGTTTTTGTTTTGTTTTTGTTTTTTTGTTTTGCATTTCCCAAAATATCCCGCAAGTGTATCTCGCGTCTATCGATTTTCTCTAAGCTACGTCAGAGAGCAGGGGGCACGAGACGGAGTGGTGCCGAGTTGCGCGCTGTCTCTTGAACTCCTTGGTAACGCCTCGTATCTTACAAGTATTGGCCAGCTTACTGGCAAGAAAATGTGACATCTGTAAGCATTGCGATGAAAGTAAATTACGGTACATCAAAATAACATTCTGCGCCTGCCCTGTAGCATTTTAAATAAGACCTTATCTTTGATTGTAATTTATATTCAATACTGTTATAGTAATAATAGTTTCCTCGAAGCCTTTCCAAAGGCATTTCATCCCGTGTCTCGTAAGTACTACGACAGCAACCAATAAGTTAAATTGAATGTGTTTTTATGTACCCTTTGAGTACATGTAATTGAGTATATATAATATTATACCGAGACCGAGAACTCGTAACATTAATGGATGCAATTTAGTAATTAATTTTATCAGCACGAAAGTCTTAATAGCATAAGATTTTTCCAGCACGCTGAATAAAGTTTCAACGTCGAAGAAAATCGAAGTAATAATAATGAAGTAAGATATAAATGTAATCTCCTGGGTTGACGAAATAAATTCCCCCAAACGCAGTTTCGTGCGAGAACGGCAACCTTTACGAATGGCGTGTGACGCAGCTCGACGCACTTTCCCGATCGCGTCCCCAGAAAACGGCAGTGAGCGGCCGGGAATGCCCGAGCAGTTCCTCGCGCGCGCGCCCAGAGCGGCGCTTCCTTCGCCCCGGCGTCACCCGCACCTGAGCGTTGACTCAGCGGCAAGCCGCAATTCGCGGCAACGCGCTCTCGATGAGTGGAATCGGCTGGCAAAAACGACGAGAGAGAGACGGAGCGAGCGGTTTGTATGTACGCACTGGTGACTCAGCGCGCTGAGGCGCCTGCGCCGGGCGGCCGGCCGGTCGGTTACGTCACGACTATCGCGCGGCCCGACGCGCCTCGGCGCGGGGACGTACACAACGCGAAATCCCGGCCGCTTCGGCGAAGGGAGGGCGCGGGATGTCCCTGCGGGTGCCGATCGTCATTCCTTTAACTCGGCCGGCGAACGGGGATGCTGCGACATGCCAGCGAGGGAGACCACGCTCTCCTCTCGGCGTTTGCGTTCCACAGAACTTTCTCGACAAAAATGCAAAGCGCTTGGTCTTCTTTTTTTTTTTCTCAAAGAAATACGAGATAAAATTATATATTAAATATAGATAATACATAGCACATGTATTTTAAATAAAATATTAAAACCATTTGTATTGCGTTTTGAGCTTATAAATGTAGGGGAAAAGTACAAAAAATGAATAAATAAAAGAATTTTGATGTGTAATATTAGAGCAATAATAAATGTTTATAATACTTTTAAAATCTGATAACTGCACCAAATTTCAAACTAATGCATTCCAAAATTTTAACGCAATAGTTAAAGATAAAAACACATACATAGTATGCACAATCTGCAATTGGAAACAAACTTAAATTACTTTGGACAGTCAATACTTCATAAACTTAAGGTGACGCATAAACTCAAATGAGTTATTATTTATACGCATTCTTCAACAACCATTTGGGGATTCAGTCGATTTCAAAATGGATCACGTGTGGTGAACTAACATTGACTTTAAATAGAATAAAGTACGTCACTAACATGAGCCACCAACTGACATGCTTTAAAACTGAATCGATGGCAGTGGTATCAAATTCAAAAAGAAAGGTAAGAAAGGAAAGAAAACTTTCTGCGAATATATAATGCGTTACATGTACAAGGTAAACATACAGTAATACTGACCCGGTAATCACATTCGCGGAATGTTCTGGCCCTTGATCGCAAACAGCGGCCACACATGTGAAAAATCATAGACTTGAGAATCCATTATACATTCCTACTGGGGTATTATTCACGGCCGCTTCCGTGAAAATGACGAAATTGCCAACAAACACAATGCGGTAGCACCGTTCTCATATCAACCCTTGTGTGACGAGCCAAACAGCGAACAGAACGACTTCCTCGAATGAAGAGTCAGCACTGTCAGCAGGGGTGGATGAATGAAACTTAGGCAACTAGGCACGCGCTCAGGACTTCCTTCCTTTGGACAGCGGGCCTCAATACTATTTTAAACAATTTTTATTAACTAACAAATATACATTTGCATAATATTATTTACTCCTAGCAAATATTTGTATTTATTTGGCTCTAGCCCCCTCTCGAGACCCAGGTAAAGAAATCGACTCTCTACCGCGATAACAAATAACGAAAACGCAAATCCGCGAATTAAATAAAGTCTACACAAGAAATACTTAAGTTATTGCTTCGTTACGCATGCCCAAGTGCCCAAGTTGGCTTCGGGGCACCGGGTTTCATTCTCGCTTCCAGGAGTCTTCGTAACGCTCAATTTCGAATGCCTAAACACTCCGTTAGGTACATCTAACTGTATACATAAAACAAATATATCACTTTAAAAAAAACAAAAACGGAAGACTATTCTCGATCTTTGATTGTCAATTCTAATGACATTAGGTCTCTGGGAAATTAACTATCTTCAGAAATTTCTCCAAACAGCGCACGGTTATTTCCACTTTCTTTTTTTTTCTTTCTTTGTGCAACATTTTAGATCATGAAGAAATTTCAAAAAACTCAAACTTCACACTAACATATGAAATTAAAAGAAAGCAATATTAGAAAATGAAATCACGAAATTCAAAATACGGAAAATCGGCCTTTCTAACACCGAAATGCTCTCGCTCGCAGGGTCTCGTCTGACGTTCTCTCTCTCTCGATTCTCCGACCTCGCGGCGTTGGGAGCATGTTCGAGCGTGGAGGCACATTAAAGGATACGACCCGTTTAATCTCATCTTAATTTTGTCAAGCTCAGGGGTCCGTTAGAAATTCATCAGTTGCTGGCTGTGAGTAGCCTGGAGCAAACTGAGGTGGAGGCTGCGGGGGTGGCGGCGGTAGTGACGACAGAGGGAGGGGAGGGGGGGCGGTCCTGGAAACTGCGACGCAGCGGCGCGGTCCAGCCGTCGCGAGGCCGAACCACTCGCGCCGTGACGCCGCTACAAGCGCCGCGCCGCGCCGCCCCCGCCGTAACCGCGAGAGCCTCGCACCGCTGGGTGAGCGGGCTGTGCGCGAACAGGAGGGGGGAATGCGGGCTGTGCAACGAGTGCAGTGCGAATTATAGCGGAGGAGAAAAGGTGGACGCAACTTGAATTGCGTTCTTCGTTAGATAACGTAGCTGCAGCAATGAACTCCGCATTCACACTCGCATATTGGCATTTAGACTACACGAGTGTATTCACAGCTTACTTCGTCCATGGATTGCATACTTCGGAAAAAGAGAAGTATGAGTGGCGATCGTAGTAATATGACATTTTATGAATTTTATTACTAACAGAACGTCTATGAAGTCTTTCACCGCTCACGGAGGGAAATTTCCCCCGCAAAAACCTTTTTCAGTAACTATTAATTTTAACTTGTCACGAAACTTTCAAGCACACATTTTCGGACAATCATTAAAACAAATAAAATGCAGCATGAGCCGAGTGTAGCCTGCGACATTTTACCAAATCTGTAATACGACACATTGAATTGAATTGAATTGAATTTGCCTTATTTTACGTGGCGTTACATTCCTCCAAAACAGTTTGAATTTGTCCTCCCAAAATTTGTCTCTAATACTTACTCTACTTACTTCATAATACTTACTTCATAAATTCAGTTATTAAGGCCAGAATATCTACATCTCAACAGCCAGCGAGTTCTTTAAACACATTTATCTCAAAACCTATTTCTGCGAGTTATGCTAATATTGAAGTTCATGAACTATATATTACAATGTTACTAGCAAATGTAGCGTCGCCGATGCTGTAAACTGCTTTAGAAATAGTTTCATGTGTTGAACATTTCCTTCATACTTCACTTCTTTCATGCCGAGGTTTGTTCAAATCTGTTTTCTCAGTGTCTGGCATTAGAATTACTAATGAATCGTAGTAGGTGATAATGTTATAGTCCCGTTCAAAAGTTTCCACCACCCAATGACCTTGTATGTTACCTCCATAGGGGATATGAACTGGTCTTATTGCAATTTCAAACTTATAATCGCCGTAACAAACACTTGCAGGTTTTGATGCGAATAGTTAAATTTTAGTACACCTAAGTTTTTACGCTGTTTTGGTAATATGCACATAGCACATTTGCATTAGTACTAATGCTAAATGCAAAAATGCATATTTTTCTCCCCTTAATTTTGAAGAGATTAAAACATCACAAACTCAGCCTAATTACGTAAACGTGCGATCGTTTACGTTCGTCAAACGTCGAACATAACGTTCATTCATTCTCTAGCATTACTCAGTTTTTTTCTCCATACTCATTTGAAATTCTTGAAGTTCAATACGTTCTGGGACAATACTGTTAGTAGGTTATTCGCAAACTTTTTTTTAATACAGTAATAATTCGAATCTAAATTGAAATCAAACTGCAGCGTGATTTACTTGATAATTCAATTGTTCACTTAAAGATGGCAATCAGTGTTGCCAACGTCGCCAAAAAATATGGCGTATTAAACAAAAAATGCCTTTCGGTTCTGGTATTTAATCAACGCCACTTACGTAGATCGATTTAGGAGACATTGTTTAATTCCAGGCATTATCATTATGATCACACTGCCAAAACACAAAAAAAAACACGTTTTTGGAAATTTCTTTAAATCTTCTAGTGGGATCCGAAAACAAATTATAAGTGCCCCATCAAGAGACAGCTCATACGTCTCGATTGGTGCACGGGAAGTGGTCTAGACGCCAGTGACGGAATGACAAACACAGTCATCTGCACATCTGCACACTCAGTTTTACTGAAATACTATGTAGTGATATATTTGAAATACGAAATGGAACAAATGAAGAACAAGTGACACGAAACCCATACCAGTAAATGCATGCAATGAGGTGGACAGGCGACATTTTCAAAGAGATCGAATGCCGCACAAACGGGAAGGCCAGAGGATCCAAGTCGAAGCCGGAAAAGTTACGTGCTAGTTGCAAAATCTGTCATAGGAACCTGAGAGCGTAAAAAAGGAATAAAAGATGTCTGTTAGGCAATCAGTAATGGCGCACTTTTAGAGTCAACAAATGCCCGATTCGCACGCTTCCTTTCGACGAACGATTCCGTGATTTCGGGGCGGACGCGCAGATCCCCGAACACCTGAACAGAGTCAAAACTGCGCATGCGCAAAAATTACGGAAACGTTCGACAAAAGAAAGCGTGCAAATCAAGTCAAATAGAGTTTCCACGAACCTATTATCGTTCAATCTTCAGTTAAACTAATTTCTTTATACCTCATAAATATGAGCGGGACGTGCCAGTAAATGGATCGCATGCATATCAGCGGGAGGCAAATATCGCTTCGGAGGCCCAGACGCCGTCGAAACCCAGCGCTGCGCAATTAGGCAACGCCAACGTCTTCCTCTTTTGGGCCGGGCTTGCTCTGCGCAACGCCGCTCGGGGACTCGCGAATCGTTCACGCGCAACGCGCAACGCGGAGCGGCGCCGCCAGGCGAAAAGCAGGGCAGGGTCGCGCGCCGCGCCGCTCAAGCCCACAGCTTACCCTCCCCACGCCGTAATATAGTGTACAGAGGATACGCACTGGAATCAGTGGGCAACACGATCTCCAATTTTCTGTCGCAAGATCCAAGTTTAAGGTTCATTGGGGCGTGCTTCACGTCAGGATTACACTCTATTAGTGCTGCTCCATAAATGGTTACGATTGGTGCAGGTAGCAAGGACAAACGTACATGCAATTTTGTTCCCGAAAATCGGGATGTTTGGATGGGTGGATGGATGGAAGCGTGAATGGAATAAGTGTCACGCGTCGGTCAGATTATAAGCATTTAAGCCGAAAGCCAGTAATGCGTCAGGAGTCCGTCCTAGTTGTGTCGTTTCGTTGACCATTAAGAATTTTTGAGGCACTTGAACACTGAAACACTGTAAAATTTTCAAAGCTTTTTGGAAAAAGCTGCAATTTTTTTCTTTATTAGCACCAATAGAAGAAAGTGTATTTACAAAAATGGTCAATATTCGAGTTCATTAAAACAAATGCAATTTTTAAATTGTAAAAGTTCGAATTTATTTTCGGAGCTAACATACACCTTTAATGTTAAAGTCTTCATGTAGTTAATTACTCAATTTCAGAGCTCTAATTGTTATCGCACACTTTTAAAAATATATATGAATAGTTGTTAAGTAATTAATATCACTAAGAGGAACAAAAATTTCGGTACGCCGCGCATTCCCACTAGATTTTTATTGATTGATGATCCCGGGCACGCCATCAGCTACGGTCATTAGTCTCGTGCGTGTTCTTTCCTCGCACTTTGGTGAGATCCAGCGCTGACCTATTCATCGGTCTGCTGTGTTTCCCCCTCCAAACGTCTCATATCAAGAAGGCAACACGCCACACGGGGCAAGCTATAAACCACAGATATATTCTGTTGCTGTAAGCTGTGCGTTAGAGTAGTGCGTGTGTATGTAAGCAAGGGAATAAGAACGAGGAAGAGGAAGGAAGGATTGCGCGCAAACAGTGGCCAGGTTGTTACGCTATTGCCCCAGCATTCGCATGGTATTAATCAGAGAAATAACGGAAAACAATCGGTCAGGCAGCCGTCATCCAGACAATGGCTAACTTGGATCAAGCGATTGAGCTAGTGCCGAAAAAGCCGCTTTCGCCGGAGTCGCATCCGCTCAGTGTCGCTACAGAAACTATGGCAATGCTGGCTTTGAGCTTGCTCAGCATTTCTTAAAATGTTTGTTTGTATTTTTTTAGAAACGCTTTACGCACATGGCTAAATGGGACACGTGTGGATGCGCATATTTAGTGAAATAGGAATACTTTAGTTACGCAAAGCAAGCGAGTTAAGATGACCACATCTGTATTTCGGTGTAGCAAGATTTTGAAATTGCAACTCAAATTTGGTCATTATGAATTGTGGAGGCTGAAAACTAGAGTCTTGACGATTTGGACATCAGCAAGCAATCTAAAATGTGGTATTCTAACTTAACTCAACCACTTAACGCGTAGAATTTATTCAAAGGCGTCGCCTCTTTGCCAACAAATACTTGCGCGACGGACAGGTGCAGTTCCTAAGCAACACCGTGCAGCTCGGGAGCCTACTCCTTGAAATGCGCGAATGCCTTGCGAGCTTCACTCTTGTGACAGTGCGCAGCCGGAGAGACAGCGTTCACTAAACTAGGATGCATTTGATTTCAGGCTTTCAGCTTCCACATCATTTGCGAGACTAGCGACTTAAAGATTTTCTTCTTTTAGAGATACCTCTAAAAGTTTTTACGTGGTGCACGAGTGAATAGCCTTCGTTGAGTCGTACATTTACTAATAGTATCTTAAAAATACCAGACAATTATGTCTCAATTTTCGAGGAATTTTTCTTCAATATGACGCCTAATTTGGAAAAAGTAAAATTCAAGTTAATTATTTTACCGATCTATAATGACAAATACACCGGATTAGCTTAAGCTGAAGTACCAAAATAAGTGACATACAATACAAATAAAATACCTGTCTGATGAATTTATCTGCACGTCATCCCTTGATAAACATACAGCAATGACAGCAAACTGACACATTTACATTCAAGTTTTTTTTCAGGTTTAACTACGTACCTATACTTAATGAAACATTATTTACATTACTAAAATTTAATACGTAATTTATCAATCTAATCAAATATTTCAACCACAACGATCAAACATAATTTGCATTAAACTTGATAATTATTTACAGAGTGAATCGAAATTAACATTTTTAAATTTAAAAGTGAACCAAAGAATTGTTCAATGATTTAAGTCCAAAACATTAAATAGGGCTTACTTGAAAATAAATTATTAATATACTTCTAGCACAATTATTGGTAACTGCTAAAGTAAAAGGAGGTCGATAGTAATTTACGGTTACATCCTATATAAGAACGTATGAATTCAATAAACAAAAGTGTTGTGTAATTTGCGTTAATGATAACGGTACGAAAAATGTTCCTTAATTTTTTTAAACTTAAATTTACTACATGGAATTTGCTCCACGAAACAATTATTTATTTTGAATTTATTGTATTAATTCAATAAAAACTTTATTTTTAAAGTGTGAAATTATATTAATTATATCCAATAATTAAAATGTTTCCAAATTACTTTCACGGTATAGTTATTACATTAATAATGTATTTCAAACTCACAAATACACAATATTTCATTGGCGTGGCTCCTTGTGAAGAAGAGTGACGAAATTCCTAGGTCCAATTGACGTCACTGCCAACCCCTGGCGGATTACGGAGACCCCTCGGCTTTGTTCGCACAACGGGTAATGAGGGGCTCCTGGAAAACCCAAATCCTCTCCGAATTCCTAAAATATCCTGCCACAGTATCGCTACCCCTCAAACTGTTCGTAGTAGGGCGAAGGTTACTGCACGTCTGAGTGACAGACCAAAACTAATTTCACGTGTTATTTTAAAAACTCAAAGGTCTTCTTACGCTCGAAGTGTGTTTATCGATTTTATCTTTGCTTGCTATGTTTCAGCTAATAGATTGTAACTTTCCAGAAGTTAATTAAAAAGGTGATATCTCTTATTTTCACGTACAGCTGAAAGCAACATTCACTCTCATTGATAAATCCCAGCATAATATCAGTACTGCTTTAACGGAAATAACCATTCAGATAAAATGTTTCAGTGTTTTTACTCGCATGAGACCATTTGGATATTTCAGCAGAATGAGGAAATACCTACTATATAACAACACTGTTTTGGAATTTTCATTGCCTTTCTTGATTGAAGAGAAAATGTTCTCATGAAAATCGGCAAACATTTTTAGATAGTTAAAATAGCTTTACATTTTAAATGTATTTCACCATTAGTGTATGCATTTCAACATTTATGTATTTAATCATTAGTGTAGTCGTTATTTTCGTGAAGTCTATTTTCACTTTCGAAATATACGTATTGAAATTCAAAATAAGCTAGGAACCCCCAAAAGCGAAATTGTAGTACATTAACGCATGACGGCAACAACTGGATTATAATAGACCATTACACGCTTTTGCGCGTTTATTTCTTGTTTCCGAATACTTCAATTTAACTTGAGCAGGCCGAAGTGGCGCAAGATGTTTCGGATACTGTCTGTTTTGACTCTTAATTGTTACACCATAATACAGTAGAACATTGGATTGCGATTAACTTGGCTTGCAAGTGAAGCCACAATTTTGAAGACATTTTAACTCTATATACGAGCGATGCTTTGTAATACGAGTAGAACTGGTTAGCACCTATCCCCCTTCAATCCCCCACCCATGCAGCGGAATTGTGCGTACAGCGATTTTCTCATAGACTGTTTTATAGATCGATACAAGCTTTGGGCTACGCATACGAGAAAAGGAGCGGAGGAGCACTTTCTCTCATTCTTTCCGCCTGAGAAATTGTTTCTCCTTCACACTGTCGACGGAAAACGGAGGGGAGGCTCTTGCCTTGCCCGACATTACTTATCGGAAGTTCTTATGGGTGTTGAAGATTACGGATTTGCGAGGACTGCAGTGGCGTTCCTTGAGGGGCAACTACCTCTCTGCCCAAACAGTAGTGTGAGGCAACTTGATAACGCCCTCTGTCTTCAGTCTTGCCCCAATGGTTACAGATATCTTCAATATTGTTCACTTTTAAAGTGGCACGAAACGATTCCAGTGAGCCAATAACACTTCTTTTCATCTTAACTCTTCGACTCCCTCAATGTAAGATACAGCTAGGCATTTTTATTACACAAAGTCCAGAGGAGTTTGTATTAATCATTAGATATGTATCAACAATTTTGTATTGTGCACAAATCATCTGCATTTCAACTGTTTCTTATGGGAAAATTTGCTTCGATACACAAGTGTTTTGGATTAAAAGAACATTTCTATAACTGATTAGGCTCGAAATTCAAGGTTCGACTGTACTTGTAAAAGTGCAAGATGCAATCAATGTTGGAGTTAGGTATTGACAATGCTATAAAAGGTAATGGAAAATAATATAATAAAGAAACAAAATTACTATAAGTGACTTTCATTTGCTTAGTAGTAACGGAGAAGGAAACAGTTTCCCAAAGTTGCGAAAAATGTAATGGTCTTACAGCACAATGACGGAGTCAAACAAACTCTAAAACACTATTTCATCTACGGAGCGTCAACTTAACAAAAGTTTCTTTTGACACATGTGTGACTTGACACAGAAAATGAAATTAAAAACCGAGATGATCTCGCAGGGAACTTCACCAAAATTCACTCGAAAGTATCGTTTTTATACCTCCAGTGCAGTGTTTTACTCAATTGTTCCGATTATGCACTGACACTAAAAAACGGAACGAAATATCAAAAAGTGAATAAGGACATTTATTAAACAATACATTATCTTTCATTTAAAACAAAAAGTAAAAAGATCGATGAAGGGGTTGCAGAGAAAATTATGTTATTTACCGCCATCTTTAATGGCGTCTCAAGATAAGCAAGAGGGCAGTTGATGGCCCCCAGCACTTTAATGTGGACAAGGGTGTCATAATTAAGAATTGAACGAGAAACCGCTCCCGAAAGGTTTTGCACACCCCGGCGCTGCTCCAGCCTCGTCTTTATCCCGAATGTGCGGCGCCGGCGTAAGGATTTAGCGAGTTATTTCTTAAGAAATGTGACGGCTCGCTTTCTTAAAGCCAACTATTAACACCTTCGAAACAGTAAAGAATTCAAATATCTAAAATGTACGACCAATAATCGCGAACATATACCTTCTCAATACGTCGTAACAAGAGCAATACTCATTAAGACTAACATACTCGAAATGTCGAACATTAAATAAAGTCAAGGGTATTGACAAACTTTAAAATCAATGCGCGCGCATAACGCTTGCAGGGAGTAAAGAGGAATAAACGGCAAGAAGCACTCCATTTCAAGTACGGTACGTCACAATCATAACTACTCGCGCCATCTCTCACAATTTTAGTGTTCCTTGAACTTTCAAAAGAGTTGTTTGCAGCTGCACGAGAGTCGCGGTATAACTAACTCCAAGCTCGCATGACGTCATTCGCCGGATTTGAGGGTCTACCACTTCATTTTTATGCAAATAATGATTACTTGAGAAATATTGCAAGTCGCGAGATTTTCCCCCAATTTATTACTAAGATGATACACCTACGTCATAGATTATCCATAAAATTACGCGTGTTTACACATGCCTACAGTTTTCGTCCCCACAAATCTAGGCGCAGTGCATAATGTAGACAGAGGGACACCTTTCGATATAAAAATACGAGGACAAGGAAACAAGACAGAATGATAATAAATATATCGATCTTCTCAAAGCCTGCGCGACACTTATTATAAAGACACACGTGGAGACAAACTCAATTCAGTAGTAATTTAAGAAAACAACAAGGGTAATGTTTCGCAGATGGTTCGATACTAATTTCAATAAAAAAGTTTAATTTTGTAAACATTGTCAATAACTGTATAAAAATGTAAATACAAAATACAGAAATTAAACCAGCATTAAGAGTATTAAACCATTTTACCTAAAATGTATGAAAGACACGTAGGTTAGAGTGCATATTCTCACAGCAGACTATTACTAAGAATGTAAACAAAACTTTACAGCCATCTTCCAGTTTGTGCAAAACTATTTCGTAACGCTTACCATTAAACGGATTCTGCAATTCCTTCGTGGCGTCGCGTCCCGACCGTTGACAGTCACTGCCGCGAAGCAATTCGCTTTCTCTCCTCCGACATGTCAATATCCTGCCCAATAAGGAATAGGCTCTACGAATTTCCAACACGCATTAAAGAACCGGTTGCGACACGGCGGCTATTTTTACCGCAACAATGTCACACAAACATCCCAGCGGGCGGCATTGAATGAGTTTGACGTCACCCGAACGAGAACTTCTGCGTATTTGTTGCGGGCGCCAGACCGCGCCGTGCGGGGCGTCCTTGTTGCGCGCCGCGGTTGCAAGTCGCCACGCAACGCGATGTGATGGCTGCTGCTGCTGGCCCCGGAGGTCGACAAAGGACCCACGTGGGCGCAGGACCGCCGCAGGACCGCGTGTAAGGCAGGACGCTTCGTGAGGCGTCTTCGCAGACTCGCCGTGCAGCCGCGGGGGGAGCAACAGGGACGCTCGCTGCTCAAGATGCAGCAAAAGGAAACAAAACCATTTGTGTGCTGAAACTCCAGAATAGAGTTGCGTACCACGGAAGTGAGATATTTACCGTTAACACACACGTGTCTGAAATGAAAGGATGTGAATACATTTTTCTAAACCACTGTTTTATCTTATTTAAACACATGCATTTCATGTATGCAATATTTTCAATGATTCACTGTTGACACTATATAAGATCTTTAACTTCCAAGATATTAATATCGTTAAGAAACTAACGGCTAGAAATCTAACGCAACTGTACTCAACGTCGTATATTGGCTTTACACGAAAATTTCAGACAGATCCAGAAACAGAACGGAAAATGAGACATGTTGTGATACTGATGGAATAGCACATGAAAGAAAAAAATAATAACAAAAAAAATGGGCAAAAATAGCATAATTGTACAAATAGTTATGAGAAATACCAGTATAACTATAAATATACTCATGATAAAACCAATTAGACTTCCTGGTTTTGAGAATATAAATTAACATATTTCCTTATATTCTTCGAAACGATGAAAGAAAACCATGAAGATTTCATGGAAATATAACGGTGATGTTTTTACAGCTTCACAACGCGAGTAACCACACCAAATGCGCAGCGAATAACCAGACGATGCCTGTCGACTTCTTCCATGCATTGCTCAAACCACCACCATTCACCAAGGCTAGCTGATGCGTCAGTCTTAACAAATGAAGATAACCAACATGCGGGCCTCATTTAAGTAAATTCAACGCTGGGTCATTGGTACTTATTGTTCCTATTATGGACATTGGACATTAGATAACCTGGAGTGTTATTCCGTAAGTCGAAACAAGTGAGTTACAAAAATACCTTCCGAACACGTGCGACAATGCAACAGCATCCAGTACGATCGTTTCAAGAGCTGTGCCACGCGCTGCTGATTACTGCCGCCGATAGATTGCGTTCGTGTTCATCGGTGATCAAAATCCGCCGCTGCTATCGATGCCTCCTACTTATGATTAATTACAAAAACACACGATCCTAATATTGCTCCCCGAGGAAATAAAACGAAACGACTAGAAAAGCATAACAGACTTTGAGCACCTTTTCCTTTATGCTAATTGTCTAGGTAAAACTTTGCGAACATCTTAAAAGCATTGAAAACACCGTAATTGAAATCGTAATCTTCATTCTTAAGGGAATAGTGTTATTACAAAATACTTTAGAAAGGATGACGTAAGAAACAAATATAAAAAGAAAGTGAATGTATGAATATTACATAGTTAATATTTTGTTGTTTGCGAGAACGAATTTTAAATGACTACGAATAAAGTCGTAGGTACGAGTAGAAAATGTTCGCATAAATGATCCAACTGGTATAGTTTCGCCACGAATTACATTTGTTCGTTACTTCACATTGAATATGAAGTTCCAAGGTGTGTGTATTCAGTGCATGAAGAAGCAGGCAACATCCGTCCGAAAAAAAAATTCACGTTGTTACCGTCAGAGATATTTGAACGGTATTCATTAAAAATCAATACAAAGTAAGGAATTTTTCATTTGTTCATTCGCAATTCAATTGACAGCCATTTGCAATGGAATTCGGGTCGCGGCATGAGAATCGTTGAGCGATGGCACTGCGTTTTAAACACGACGTAGATGACCTTGGCACGAGGAAACGTTTTAAGAACCGTTCCTTTTCCAGTTAAAGAGCAGCTCAGGAGGCTCAGGGCTTCAACTGATATCACTGCAGTGCCACTCATCAGGGCCATCGAGAGTTTCAATCCAGTCAGTGGCAGCATTTCCAACACTAGCTTGCCAGCTAGGTCGAATTTAGTCGCTGTCCGGAGAAGGATTCTAGACGCCCCCTGTTCTGATCGTTAGTTTTAGTGGTTCCTCCGATTAACACCAGGCGAGCGCCTGAGCAGTACCGTAACAAACGGGCCACGGACTGCGCGGATCGGAAAGATCACATCCATCACAGTTATGGGACTAATGCCCTTAGCAACTGACACGCACGGATACAGTAATCAATCACTGCAATTACAGGGCATTCCCTCCAGAAAGACTTAAGAAAATGTTTGCTATTCCAAAATTGGAATTCTAGTTTTGGAATTTGTATCTAGGAGTTGTGCGATTTCATCATTAACGTTTTACTTGAAAAGGGTCGTCACCAGGTATAACATGTACCCAACAACATACGTCAACTCTGCAATAGAACGCCAAAGATTATATCCAAAGGTTAAAAATGAAGATGATTGCATTATCCGGACTGTTACATCCCAATTTTACATTCACCATTCGCAAGTGCGCTAAAATACTAGTAGTACTGTACTGAGCGAACGATCATATTTTCTGTTGAAAAATGAACTTATTGCGATAGAAATGATTTCAAACATAAACTCATTTAGTTCAGTCACAAAGAAGGTTGAGAATTGGTAATGTAAGTACGTAACAGTGTACAATAATAAACAACTTCCGATAATATATATTTTAAGATTTGGAAATTTAGCGGACAAAGATAATATTCGGACCGGCAATATGAACGTTTTGGTGTCCGTAGACACGCCTGAATAGAATAGATGTATCGAATATCACAAAACATCGACATGGGCGTGCCAGTGAGCTGATCAGATCATAAAGGGACCACATATCATAAGGAGCGTGCCGTCCTGCCACCAGTCAGTCTGGGGCCAGTTGTTCCTTCCGCACGAAATGTGGGCGAGGGAGGCAAGGCCGCTTAGCGCCGTCTATCTCACGGAAAGAGGTGCCTTTCGTTACGCTGACGGTCCGCCCCGCTAAGTATACGTTGCTCCCACGTTAGCCGCCTGGTATCGCAGCTATTTTTAGCCCCGCCCCGCCGGTCAGAATACGTGCCGGCCTATCAGCCACGAGTCAGGTGTTGAAACAGAAAGTCGAACTTCATGTTTTCACTCGTCGATACGTATCTACCAAACACATTGTTCCTCGACATTCTACGCGTACGTTTTCCACGAATGTTTCCACACGAAAAATTTAATGGTGTTGGTTAAGTTTGGGGAAATTTCTGGTGACCGACTTCAAAAGTATTGATTATGGCGCATTTCCACTTCAGTGAAATACGTCATTAAAATCTGATGAAAGTGTTCGCCAGCCAACATCACAGTAAAATATCCAGTTCCGTCAACGTTCCTTCATTGTACGGACGTAGGAGGGGAGATGCTTAAAACCTACATGCAGAACTTACATTTACTCAATCGCTTTTGCAACTGTAAAAAATAAATTAAAAGAAACGATTCAACATATTTCTTACCCCTCTATCTCATTCTATTTCTTCAGCATATATCTGGATCTACTTACTTGGGTTATCGTTGTCATTATAAACTCAATTTACTCAATTTAAAACTATTTCAAGAAAATTCTTGATGTCAGTTTATATTTCAGTAGTACACCTAGAAAATCACTCCAGGAGGTTTTGAAATCAGTCTGGTTAAACACTAGGGAATTTTATTTCTACATTGTGGAACATTATTTCTGTCTCTATTCCTTCATCATAAAATTCCACAAAATATCCGCCTTAACAATTAAAATGAAACTTGGTATTACCGCATGTGTACTTGCAGGTATCTTGGGAATAACACCGCACATATCTATCGCTACGTTCGCGATGCAATCGAGAGATACTGGACACGGTGTATTCCCATCCGTTTAAACCTAGGATCCACGGACCCGGGAAACTACATGAACGCGCATGCAGGACTTCTGAGGCCCTGTGCAATACGCTCTCGAAAACTGCACATAAACTTCTCTATTATTGTTAACAACTTCAAATAAAAATAACTTTAAATGTTAAACAAATTACTATTTATTTAAATAACTATTAACACGAACGATCCCTCGCGTACAAACAGATTCTACATCTAGCTAGTCTGACAAGATCTTTCGTAATTCTCAATTCTTCCCACGTACTGCATGCTTACTGGTTTCAAAACATGAAGGTGTCTTTCAGATGCAGTCTTTAGTAATAAAATTCTATATTATGTATATATATTTGCAAATATTTAATTTACGTTTTAACGTACAATTTATCCAGACTTACGACCGTCAACAGACGACTGCACCACACGTCCATTTCGACAACTAATGTCTAGAACGTCTCACTTGCAAATATCCCTAAAAGACTTCAAGAAATACGATAGTAGTTCTGAGATTTTAGTCGCTTTACACTGTGAGAGAGTATCCCATCATCCCAATCTCCACACTATTTGGATGAATGACCTTGATTTTTTCTTTATATTTAGAAAATCTCCAATTTGAATATTTCATTTCAATGACAGAGGAAGGATCGAATTTTCTGCATACGACTTTAACAGAGTTATTTGTTGACGATTTCCTACATCAGGCCAAGAGCAGAAGGCACGGCAAGGATATAATTTATAGTTGGTAAAGATATAATTTTTAATTTTTTTCGTACTTTATAATAATTAATATTTCATGTAAAAATACTTAATTCGCAGTCAACGTTTGGTTATCGCCTACAGCTCAGATCTGGAATTTTGAATAAAAATTAACTTAGACTAGTTTCAGTGCTTAAAAAGCTGTGACCGCTGCCTCAATAAAAAAAATTAAGAACTCGCAAATTCCTCTCGCATTTCAAAAACAAATAATGAAAATATTTCAGACTGTGTTTGGACAAGAATTACTGTAAAAAAAACGCTTAACTTTGAGAAGACGAATTCGAAAGATCCATCGAACTTTCAGACGTTAAAAAAATACATTCTTTTATTCAATACCTTACACCAAGGATGTTACACGAACAACTCACGGTGGTCAGAAATGTATTATTTTGGCCTGCAGGGACCAAGTGATTTTTCGTTTTGATGAACATCTTCAGAATAAGTTTTTGACACACATCGCTGTCACTACTGACGAAAATTTGTTGTTATTATTGTATATTAATTTTTAACTTATTCGTAATTTCTTCTGTATATTTTGGAATATTTTGCACTAATTACTCATTTGTTATATGTATTTAATTCGTGCCTCCACGAAACAAACCAAATTCTATTTGTATTGTTTTTAAATTAAATCAAATATAAAGAAGTATTAAAGAGACGTTAAAAAGCAGAAGATATGGCATCAACACGTACATGAAATCTACGTTCATTTCGTTCGTTAGAAACGAGAACCAGGGTCTATGACGACGCTCGAATGTCTACTGTATTCACACACCCGTTGCTGGTGTTCTAAGTAGACGCAGATCAACGTAATCTCCACGAAGGAAGGAAAACTCAAGAACCTAATCCTAAAAATTGTTATCAAATTTCCAACATACCTTTTATTCGCAAAACCACATATTTCTCGCCGAATATTGTATTAACAAAAAAGTAAATTATTTTCATTTTTATAAATTCTCCGCGCAACTAACGTATAAAAATTAGTTCTATGCAGTTCATATCTGCTGGATGTAACGATTTATATCCTTGCAAAATTCGATCAGGTAAATGAATGTATCTTCCGATTCCTTATAAAAAGAATAAGTCACGTGCCGAGGAATCTTCGCCGAAACGGGATGACGAGCAGCACGCGGCGTTGGTTGTGACGTCACGCCGCCAGCGGAAGTGTGCGCGGGCGCGCGCACTCGGAGCAGCTGTGCGCTCAGTTGCGCACCTTCGACGCAGGCGCCGCGCCGCGCCGCGCCGCCCGCTGCTCTCTAACAATAGGAGTCGCCCACGAAGTTGCGCCAGCGAAATGACAGAGCTGGAAGACGCCGCCCATGACGTTCAATCGCGCGAATCCCCAGAGCACACCCTCGGTTGCCACGCGAGTCTCTCAACACTGACCTCTCGCGGCGACCAATCAATAATTTTGACACAAGGCTTACGTCAAGCAGGTTCGGGCCTGGAAAAAGGGAGTCCCTGGCATACAATGCGAGAATTCGATTTGTTCTGGTAGTAGAAGCTGTTCAAATTCGGTGGAAGTAAAGTATAATTACAAATAGAGAGATTCAACAACGAATTACAGCTGCGCATTGTATTCATAGTAGGTTCCACTTCAAACAACACTTTCACATAATAACCGTCACGATACCTATGCATGGAAGCAAAATAATACAACAGATGTATATTAAGTTTGTTACTTCCTGAACTATCTGTCAAACTTACCTTAGTACTTAAAGAGATCCCAGTCAATAACATATTCGATCGGCAGGTGACGCTCATAGTAATAAGAATATTTGAGGATTCCTTTCACACTGCAAGCCGGCTGGCACTGACCACTGAAACTTCCAGCCCTGCAACGCGTTCACGTCTCTCGCACGAATACTACTAGTCGGCGCATGCGAAACGGCTGGGGAAGCCCAAGGGACGGTCGCTAGGAGCGCTCCCCCGCGGCCCTGGATTAGAAAGGGCACGGCCGGGCAAGACAAAGGGCCCAACGCTATCAGGATACAACAGGCCCTTTTCGAACCTGCTTGGAGAAACCCACCTTGCAGGAAACCGCCGTAAGACAGAGACAGGAAAGTTTCCTACAAACCAAGAACGTCTCCTACACAAATTATGACTAATCTATTGCTTGTCGATGTTCATTTTTGGAAGTGCTACATACTATCTTTTCGTATTTCGGTCAAATAATTTTAGGAAACAATATCTGTAAAATATTTCCTATTTACAAACCTAGAAAATATGAATTTCGTATTCTTATACGACCGAGTACACAATATAAAGTGTCTACATCAGTACTTAAACATTTCAATTCTCGGTGAAGGGGTGAGAGAGAGGGAGGGGAGGGAGAAAGAGAGAGGGAGGGGAGGGAGAAAGAGAGAGGGAGGGGAGGGGAGAGAGAGAGAGAGAGAGAGAGAGAGAGAGAGAGAGAGAGAGAGAGAGAGAGAATGAAAATGCAATGGTATAGTCCACCTACTGAAAATAAACACGATTATGCAAGAAAAATCTACAAAATAGTTAATAATAACTGTAAAAGACTATATTATTCTTAAATAATCTGTTTGAGATAGAAAATACTTTAATTTTTCTGTCAAAATTTTGACGCTCGTAGTACATTAGATTTGAGCAAAGTATCAGTACGTTCGCAGAGGCATTTCGTGCCAGCAGGGGCCCAATGGCTCCCGAGGCAGCGTACCTACCCGTTTGATCCCGCGCCGCACGGCCATGGAGGCGACGCCCGACGGCGGTGGCAGCACAGGAGCAGCGTCGCAACGCTGAGGCCACGCGCCGGCTCCCTTTCGCAAAGCAACGGCGCGGTCGCCGAGCTGAGCTGTGTCGAGCCGAGTCGCGGCCGCGGGGGCCGAATTTCGTGGCGTCACGGCACGGCGGCTGGCGACGGCACCGGAGGGGAACGCGCACTTAACCCGCGCCGCAACTACCCACCCACGCATGCCCGTCGAGGCTGCCGCTGCCGCCGCCGCCACCTGCCGCCGCCCCCGTGCCTGCGCTCAGCTGCGAAAGCAGCGTGCCGTGGATCGCGAATTGTTTTTAACACTGCTACACAATGGACCTGAACGCCTTTTCAACACGTGTAACGACGTATGTACCGACACGTTCCTCATCACACTCCGACTAACATTTTCTAATGCACCTTGGATCCGAAGTTCCATTGCGACTCAGCGAATACAGAATTACCGCTAAACAATTTAACTTCGATGTTATACCTCGGTTCCTTTAATACTGTGTCCTTAAATAATTTTTTTAAATACAGGATGTCATATTTATTTCCACAGCGGTAGCTTGACGACAACAGTTTCAATTGTTTTAGTGAAACAGTCATCATTTTCAGCCAAAAACAATTGCTCCCGGAGGTTCTCTCGACGTTTTATTTCTCCAAGGCCATGACACGCATTCTGCGAATCGAGGTGGTAGAACGGAGGTGCCTCTCGGCTTGCATACCGTTGCAGAACAATGCACGGCACAAAAAGGGATGAAATGAAAAAAAATTATATTACACGATGTAACGTTCCATATGCCAATATTTTGTGTTCAACTCGAGATAATTTCTCTGCTAGAATTAAGAAACCTTGCGAGAATTCGCATCACTGTTTACCATACAAGTGAAGTGAAGCCGTAAGACTAATGGTCGTTCGAGTTACCCCTTCCGAACAATCTTCCTCCTAAAAGCAATTGAAGATCTTGAGCCTCTCGAGCTGTTTGCTGAAGTGATGCGTCACGTTTCGGTTGGAACTCAAGACCACGACACAATACAACAGAAAATAAAAAAAAGCTTCAGGAAAAAGAGCAATGGAACACCGTGACGTTGCTTCTACGACTCAACAACGACTATTCCGCATGGAGAACGCAAGCAAATGCGATGCAAGCAGGCGCACTTCACTTCTTACTCTATTTTAGTCTGCCCAGAGCCTGCTATTTTCAGGGCAGAGCCACAAGGGGCACATGTTGTTTCTGGCTGACTGACTGCCATTTAACGACCGCTTGCTCATGTATTTCCAGCTTCGACGTTATACAACGTGTCTCCTGCGAACTTAGACGAAAACAATACCTCGGCGGTGATACGCAGAGCGCATGAACCAGTGTGCGGTGCTGTTAACGAGTCAGGGGAGAGGAACTGCTTGCGACCAAGGCTGCTGCGATAGACAGTGAGCCACGAGGAAAACGCGATTCATTGTCGACTATTCAAATGCGTTACGAGTGACAAAACGGTTACACTATAAAACAACACATACAACAGATTCTCTGCCGGTTGATTAAACATCTGGTAGGAGGAATTGAATCCCTCCGAAATCAAGAACACGAACAATATTTCTTCACATATATTTGTTGCATTTTATCAGTTACCCCCAACAGTAACGAAGCAATACAGCCAATTAATTCGAACACAGAGTAACTCGTGTTGCTTCTTAAAAAAAAAACAAAGTAGAACTACTAAACAGCTTGGGGATAAAAATGAAAAGAAAATTTAGAACGGGTTACATAAAGAACACATCTTCCTGTAAAAACCTTGAATGCGGCAATTTGTCAGAACATAAAAAGGTGAATTATTATGGTTTCACTTTTACAATTATGCGATGAGAGTTACAATTATCTGAATATCTAGAAATGCAAGACTGTTTTGAAAATTGAATTTTTCTTTTGACAAACATTTACAAGAACTGTTGTTTTTAAAATTCAACTGTTCAAATAATTTTAACAAGATTATTGCTCAAATATATAACATAATTCCTAGTATATGTCTAAATTACAATTAAATATTGCCAATAAGCGATGGATCCATCAACACTGTACCTTGAAAGAGTCTGCCATATTCGTTATTTTCAGATTATGAAGCAAGAAATTCGCTTACAAACAGATACAATATACAACTAAAATAAATTTGAAGTTATTAAAAAACGAAGAATACAATTGTGATGTACTAAGAAAACGAAATATTAATATCCTCAACACTCCCCTATATTCATTGGGTAAAATTAAATTGTTACTTGAAGGTATTAAAATAATTGCAGAATCGTCTATTATTAAAATGTATTTCCACTATCAGTGGGACTCGTTAATACGACCTAGTCTTCCTTACCCCGTGACCATCATATCTATTATATTTAACATATTTTGAAAAAATATATAATTTACAATTCATTATTTTGGACCGGGAGAGATGGATGATAGACTGATGTTAGGAGAGTCAATTTAAACGGAAGGTCCTAGGTTCGAGTCTCGACGGTGGCAAGATTTTCGACACTACCGTCTTAGCTAGGTCGAATTCAGTCGCTGTCTGGAGGAGAATTCTAGAGGCCGCCTGCTCTGGTCGGTAGTTTTCCGTGGTTTCCCCGATCAACACCAGGTGAATGCCGGAGCAGTACCCTAACAAACGGGCCGCGCGCGGTCTCACCTTCCGCGTCCTTGTCCTATCCTCACCGCTTACACACACACACACACACACACACACACACACACACACACACACACACACACACTAAACCAACATTGCAAGCTGGGGGCGGTGCCCGCTGGTGGGAGACACTGGTGGAGAAAACCCCCATAGCCGGAAACGGTCGGCGCCGGATTCATCATATAGCGGGGGGGGGAAGATGACAGCCACCTCCCGAGCAATAAACTTGGCGGGGAAAAAACTAGTCACTTACGGAACTAGTGACTGGTAGTTGACCCGCCCGGAATCACTAAATAATTAATCTTTAGGATGAATCCAAATCGCAGTGGTCAGTGTGCTTGCTTTCTATTTTTAGGCTCTCGGCACTGTTCAAAGAGATGGAAGCAGCTTCTCACTCCACTGTTACTTGATAGTAATTTATCCGGTTACCATCATCATTTTCATCATTTCGACCCTTCAGTCCACATAATCATTTTATTCGGCACACAAAAATATGTGTATTTAAAACAAACAGGAAATTTAAAAAAAGTTAAAATATCATTAACACGTCTCAATAACTCATTAAGCTAAAAATCAGACTTACAAAAAAATAGTACTCTCTAATAACATTATCGGGAAAGTAATAAATGAAAAATATATACATAAAAATAAATTTAAAATAACTCCAGAGAATGAGAAACAAAATATAAAGTAGGCCGGTCCGGCAGTAGGGCCGTAGCGGTCACGGACCGACGGATCACGGGTTCGAGTCCCGCTTCGGGCATGGTTGTATTGTGTTCGTCCTTCCAGCCTTATCATCATATCGTGTCATCCTTATAGTTACCATACCGTTACAAGCAATAGTGGTTGCTAATGACCTACTAGTTGATGCGACCTTAAATATCCCAAAAATATACATATAAAGTAGCTACATCCAAAAATTATGTAGGTGGCCAAACGACAAGCCAACTCCTTAACGGCTAAAATTGTCTGAATTCATCATCTTTATATTTAAACCATTACGTACACATTGAAATATGCTATATTTGGAGTGTAGTAAGAGCTTACGCACACAGTCAAGGGTGGCTAGCCGACCCATGTCGTGTGCACGCCGCAGACGCTGCCATTAACGCACTCAGGCACACGCGCTCATTCATCGAACCGACACGCGCCGCCGGGGAGCAGGCCCCAACCGACACGCGCGACAACACGTTCAGCCAGCCTCCACGTGC
Source organism: Gryllus bimaculatus (assembly GCA_017312745.1). NCBI lineage: Eukaryota > Metazoa > Arthropoda > Insecta > Orthoptera > Gryllidae > Gryllus > Gryllus bimaculatus. The sequence goes on along the minus strand of BOPP01000230.1, from coordinate 1,597,000 downwards.
GAGCGGGCGAGCGCCTGCCACCGCGCCAGCTGCAACCCGCACAACGGCGCAGCCACGCCACTCGGCGGAGGAACGCCCAACGTTCCACACCGCACCCCGCAGGAGGGGGAGGAGGACGCACCGTTCACGACCGAAGTGCTAATGGTCGCGAGGGCATCGTCGGGTACTGTTAACTTAAATATGAACATACCGTGCTCAATGACCGCACTCGTAATGACGTCGATTTCGATGCAATTCAGCCAATTAATTCAGCCCCGTGCGACTCGGCACGGGGAGATACACGCACACACACACAGTGTATACATTGTATACTTATATACGCATATGAATATACGCAACCAATGTATACAATGGAGCAATATTGGGTAAAATGCACCAGATGATACTTATTTCTTCCACATTGTCCGAAGTTTCAAACTTCTGAGTGAATCGGGCCGTCAATGGTTTAGGAGCTGTGTCGCGCGTTGCCATGACCCGACAAGGCGAAGGTGTTTCCGTGGGACAATTTCGTTGGTATTTTTCGATGTGGAAAGGTCCCTATTTCGTTGTATTCTAAATATCAGTATTTTCTCTTCCTGTAGACGGGCTAACAAGGAACGAAAAGGAAATGTTCGATTTGAAATCAATATGTGCAACAATACACAGTATAGCTTTGAAAAGGGCATCTCTTGTTTTTTGAAAATAATTGTGATTTAAGAGAGGCTAGTAATGATGGCTGGCGAGATCTCCCTCGTGCTGTGACATTTCTTGTGGAATAAGCTGAAGTATATGAAATGAGTGGACATATATAAAAACGCACACACAATAACGGCGTTTCAAAAGCCTATTTAAAATAAATTTCCAATAGAGGCAGGACGATTTTAATAAGCGAGTCTAAACGTGTTTCGTAGGTGCCTGAATAGTGGGCGCAGGGGCGAGCGTTTTCAACATCTACGAAGGACGTTCCGTGGAAGTGCGTGACGAGCAGGGACCGCGGATTCGAAGGCTCATCACTCGGGAGCGCTGTGTCCGCACAGTCTTGAGTCGATCACTGTACTATCGCGGAGCCAACTGTCGCCTAAACGAGTATACCGGGTGTTCCAAAGTCTGCAAACGGTCCACCATCTTGAGAAAGAAGTTGCGGATTAAAATACGGTCGAATATGGATCAATATTTTTGTAAAAGCAACCAAATGTTAGCAACCCCGATCCCCTACACCATGGGGATCCGTCACACCCCTACATGGGTATGACGAGGAGCAACTTTGAAATGTTAAATGAAACAAAGTTTTTTGCACGTTTAGATTCCATGGGAAAATATGTGTAACTTTTATGGAAAACTTTCTTGAGGGGAGGGTGATTTGTGACAGATGGAGCTGAAATATCACAAATTAAAATTATTCACGATTTTTCCAACACATTATGGACTCAAAAACGATAATATACGTACTCAGGAATTTTACAAAGCTATCAAATGTTCTTCCCCAACCTTCAAAGAAAGAGAGGCGGCAACATTGACATTTTAATTGTAAATTCCTAAATTTTGATGGTAAATTCTGTTTCTACAGCAACAAATAAATAAAGAAATAAATAAACAAACACGAAACACTTCTTCAAAATCATTCATTTAGGAGTCGAAATTATTAACCCCAAAATGCATCTAGAATGGAAAATCAAACAATACGTGTTCAGTGTTTTTACAGAAATGAACCTACTTTTCGCGCTACCTAAGAGCAAGGACGTGGGCGCAGTAGGCTTCTGTTCCTTTGCTTCGCACCTCGGCATGCAGCCATTACTGTCAAAATTCTCTACTTAATTAGATGTTCAAAATGTTCATTTGGGGATGGGTGAACGATTCGAATAATTATCATTAAATAAGTGAACAACTTCGAATGAGCTTCTTTTATCGCCCCAACCTCACATTATGAGAATATCTATTTTCTTCTATCTCTCTTTCGTCAAAAGACTTTAATTTTACAAACTAATATTTAAAACCACCAATTTATAAACAAGGTATCTCAAAATGGAAATATTAAAAAAGATGAAAAAACTCTTTACAGTATACTAATGATAATAATAAGAAACAATGAATTCTCTAGGCAGGTATCGTAAATTTTATTTTTGGCGATTTCACTTTAATTTATAATATGTCAAATTTGGCAACGAAAAAGATCACTTTGTCTACAAATTAATAAATGAAATAATAAACATTAAAGTAGCATAAAAATCCTTACTTTAGTATGCAAAATTTTGGGTTTAAAATGAGTGTTTATTATGAAAATTGAAAATTAATATTTAATCTAAAGCATGGGCAAAAATAAAAAGGATATCATTAGATAGCGTTTTTAAAAATACTGAGGAGGCGGAACTGGGGTTGCCACAAGGGTGGGGCTGGGAGGGGAGGAAGAGGTCAGTATCATTGGATAAGTTCGATGGAAAAACAGTCAAACAAACTAACATTCTGATAATTTAAAACTACTGTGTGATGTATTTACTTCCCTTTTCTAAGTATGTCATTTTGATTGTGTTAAAAATATGATGAAAGCATTATTTTGGTACCTCACAATTTGATAAACTGTAGAAAACGTGTGAGGTTTCTTTTTGTTCTTTTAGGCTGTCGTACTCATTTCTCGTCACCCCTTATGAAATTGCAAATTACATTCCATATATAAACTAACAAGGGATAGACAAATCAAAAGTTTCAAGCGTAGAAATTACTTATTACAGGAGGTTATGGTCAAGAGACAACCTTGTCCTCCGAACCCGCGCTAGCAGCCCGTGCACCCAGAGCAGCAGCACTGGGTTGCGTCGCGCGCGATAAACAGAAACGCTGCCTCTGCATTTGGTTCGTAGAATTCGGCCACTTCCGAGCACGACGATCACTGGCGCCATGCCTCTTGACGTCAAGATAAAATTTAAGAGTTAGCAGTTCCCTTGTGCTGATTGCGAATAAGCATAATTTGTTGATAAAAATAAATTAGGAGTAAAAATCGATACTAAGCAAAAATATATTTGAGGATCCTGAATATATTCAAATTGAAACGACGGAATGAGTATTTTTTTTAAGTTTATCGCTAATTCAACTGAAATCCGTAACCACTTCACTCCCAAGGAATGCATCTAGCACCATACACTAAATACAATACACGTAACGTTAAATGCAGAGTCAACTTAATACGAGGATTTTGGCGAGTCAGTTCCGCAACAATCATGCATGCCCAGAGCACCATGAGATTTCTTGCCGTATCGACGCGTGAAATGTTATAAGCTCTAGGCTAGGACATTTCACTAGGACGAAGGGCCACCTGAGACCTGCCTAAATTTTTATTTGACTCGCCATAAAGCATTATTATTATTATTATTATTATTATTATTATTATTATTATTATTTAATAATAATAATAATAATAATAATAATAATAATAATAATATTTATTTTGCTACAATTGGCTCATTGCCAGGGAGTGACATATATATATTTTTGGAAATGAATTGTCACTCTCCACTATGGATTTAAAATGAAATAAAGCGACTCAAATAGTACAAATAATTCATGCTCTTCTGTGGTCTGTAGAGTTGGGTACCCTTAGACTTTCGATAATATTCTGTATTATTAAGATTAGAAGCTTTTCAAAAAATTAAATTAGAAGCTCAGCTCTAGCCATATCGACCAACAAGACTCACTTGTCATATTCTTACAATAAAAAATAAAAGTATGTTGGCGTATCATACAATAGTTTAACAGTACTTGTTCTGTATGCAATTGGTTCTGTTGGAGAAAAAAAGGTGTCATGAATTAGTTACCGTTCACTGAACAATTTAACAAGACAACAGTTATGAGACAACAAATAACTACTAACGTGAAACAACTCATAGGGAAGGTGCATTTATGGAGGTATTCTCAGCAAGCGAATATTAAGAAACAAATAACGCCTATTAAAGAGAATCTAATCGGCAGACTCGTATAAAATGATGTTATTTCACGTAATAGATCCCCCGTAAAAGGAGTCGGCCCACATTTGCCTGACTAGTTTCCGCAAGCAAGGAACTAACGATTGCGTGGTTAAGGCGCTGCTCGCAGGCCCGGCTTCCGCGAACCGAGACGCCGTCACGGGCCGGGCCGGCGGGGCGGCGGGCGGCCGCGAGGCGCAGGTGGCGGCGCCGGGGGAGGAACCTACGCGCGCACGCGGAAGACGGCTCCAGGCTCGCGTTGCGCCAAGGCGTGGCTGGAGGTAACGAGCACGAGGAAAGGCGATCGCAAAAGTGGGGGTGGGAGGCGCTGCTAGGAGGGCTTAAATCCATTCTGAGAAGGGCTCTATTTTCAACTACTGAATTGTCAGTCCACACGACACATTTTTGTTCCGTGAACATATGGCCTTACTAACATATAAATAAAATAATTATAACTGATTTCTAGCTTAGCGAGGCTCCTCCGGCCGGAATTTTCGAGCAGAGGTATTTGCTGTGTAATGCAAGTGTGTAGTAAAAAGATGTTGCGCAGGATTGGACATGGAATTCATTAGTCCGCATCCCCTGTGCAGCCGGCGGCGGAGTCCAAACACACATATGGTGTATTCGACGGGGTGCATGACCCCGACCGTCACGTTCGCCAGGTCCCGGCGGCGCTCACGTCGATAGCTTGAAGGTGGCGGCCGTGAGAAGACGGGTTGTGGGCCCCGGACCTCCCGGGCCTTACTCCGACGGCCCCCAGATGGGCACAAGGCTTCGACTTGGCAGTGGCCCCATACGTTTGGCAAAGAGGAGGGACCTGTCCCGGCGAATTGTGAGTGGCGCTTAATTTGACTCCGGTGTGAAAGGTAGAATCTCTGAGCAGGCAGAGTGGCCTGACCCAGGCTTAACTGAGGAGGTTCCCGTGAAGGGTAACTGGCGTTCCGGCGGGATCTGTATATCATCCCAAAGGTGCACCAGGGGGTGCGGATACGGGCTAACGACTAGAGAGCCACACCGGGGAGAAATTCCCCAGGTAGAACAAGAAAGTGTGGGTATAGACGGACGATCATACATTCCACTACTCCCCTTGGGCAAATGCAGTATAGTGATTCCCAGTTTTTCACCACTGTAGATGACTTGACCACCCCCCTCGAAAAGGTTGTGTTTTTCTGATAACTCTTCGAAAATCTCCAACTAATAATAGAACCAACCGTTTCGTCTTCTGAAAAGGAATCGAATGAGTTAGTGGTAATCTCTGTTGGTGTCATAAAATTCTCACTAAGCGATAAACATCCTCAAAATCTCCTTTTTTCGATAATCCTCTCAAAATGTTTTCGAAGGATCCAGAAAAATTGTCGGTTTCCACCAGAAGACGAGACGCGTCAAATGATATCTCAGTTATCTTGAGTGGTGGGTCAAAAGAGGTATCTGCGTGACGGACAGACGGACGGATACAAGTAACCCGATTACTACTTTTTACTCATAGGAAAGGATGTACATGTAATTATATTTTCAATAATACTCTTTTTGCCAGAGACTCACTATCATCTCTCAGGTAATTTCTCAAAATGAATAAATGATAGTGAATTTCCAACATTTAAAACGATACAAACTATTTTCATCAGCTAAGAGGATCCATTTCGAAATTGCTTGAAGGCCTGTCCGCTCGCTCTCCCCACCCCCTGGGCGAAAGCCTCGCCGTTCCCTTGACTCGGCGTCACCAGCATTTCTCGTGGGACTGCTGCGACTCTCCTCAGCGAAGAAACGTCCCATTTGTCTCACCGGTCATCTGCTTTCCCGGAGTTATCAAGGAGTTAAAAGGGTCCTCTGCTTTCAGAAACTTGGGTATAATGTTGACTTCTGACATTTGAAGGAGATACGCGTAGCGGATATTCACATTAAAACGGCAATATTCTTTAAAATGTTCTGTTAAATTTCGAAGGAAAGTGAAAAACGCTATAAGAAAACTCCCTGATCAGTCGGAGACAGACACAAAAGTCGTTTTCCATACGATGAAATATTTAGTGACGAGGTACGGAAAAGCAGTTTTTTATTAATCTAACACTTATCGGTAAAGTTGTTTTCTTTTTGTTTTTGAAAAAAATTCTTATAAAGGAAAAGGGAGAAAAGGTGGAAAGCAACCGCGAGGCGACGCGAGGCGACGCGAGGCGACGCGAGGCGACGCGAGGCGACGCGAGGCGACGCGAGGCGACGCGAGCGGGTTGCGCCACTCGGAACCTACGTCAGCGCGTTTCTGCGTTTCAATTCTCGTCTTTTGTTGCGCGCGAACGATCGCACGCACTGCTCACGTTGTGCTCATATTTCGACACAAAGCAGCCCTAATGGCGCACGTTTATTTTCGCCTCCGCTTATTTACACTGTAACCCACATTGAAGATGCGAATGTTTGAAATTTCTCAGCGCACGAGGGTACTGGTTACGGCATTCAGCTCTTCCACTAAAATGGATCCTCGCTAAATTTGCCCCAACGAGGTTGGATGAGCCAAGTGCAACTATTGTTTTATCACGTGGCATAACGTTTTTTTTGTCGTGAAATGTACAAACGAACTCTTTATTTATGTTTCCACTTATAAAATAATGACATAAATATGGACAATCTGAGGAATGTTTCGTTTGCTAATTCTAGAAACTAATACTAGCTCAAACTCACTTAAAAAATAACATTCAAGAGAGAATTTCTTCTATAAAACAATGCGCACTAAAGGCAATTTTCAGACGAATTGCTTATGGATGTTTACTACATTTCAAAAGTAAGAGCCATAAAAAGGACAAATATCCCAGAAGTACTGATCACCAATCAATATTCATTTTTTGTTGTTTCTTTCCTGTGATTTACCTGAAGCTCAGATTGGGAGTTCAACTGTCTATAGTGTGTTTCATTTCCATCAAATGTATTCTCAAAAGCAGATCAAATCTAGCCATTAGCACTGATTACACTTTAACATATCAGAAGTGTTATTTCGTATAGAACGCATTATCCAATGTAACAAAAAATTATGTTTTCTTTAATTTTAGCATTACTTTCCGGTAACAGAATTTTTTGGATGTATTTATAAGGGATTCTTACGTGTACTCACATATATCGAAGGCACACAATTTCTCTCTCGTGGTTTCCACAGTTTTACTTACCTGAAACAAGAAAGAGCACATAAATGTACATTTTATTATGAAGACAGATATGAAAAGGAGAAATAAAACATATATTTCTATCTATGTAACCCTTCTAGGAATTAACTGGCATTTTTGTCTGGAACAAGTAAAATTTACTTGCCAATCTAATATTTGTAAGTATTTGACGCAATTCTTGAGAAATCGTAAAATTAAAAGTACTTTCCGAATAGTAATGCATAACACCAAAAAAGTGTACACGAATGTACGAATAAATTGAATCTCCGTCTCTGCGGTTTCATACAATTCTCTTTAATCATAACCCATTAGGGTGTAGAACGGGAATGCCGTCGTACAAATAGTTTCCCACAACAACAAAAAATCCCCTGAATTTCTATCCATTTTTCCAATTCAAAGAAGTTAGGTAAGACTGACGTGAAAAAATAATAGTCCTAATATAATTCGCGTACATTTCCCTCGCCATAATTGTAACCGTCTGTTCTGACAGGATGGAGTTATGTGAAAATATACGATTCTGTCATTAGCCAATTTATTCACTCACAAATTAAAAAAGCAGTAATTCAATCAAAATAAATAAAAATACAAATAATTTCAAAAAATGCTTTTGGAACCTTCCGTGTAATTGCATCAGTGAATCATTTCCAATATTCAATGCTCTTTTTATTTCACTATTTTTCTTCTACTCAGCGTCTAATGTCGCAAAAACTACAAGTGTGAAATTTTCTGATAACTGATACGCGCATCTGTTTTTTACGCACACCCTGCATCGTGAAAATAATGTGTTTTTTATAATGAAGACTGCCCCTAGTTTTCCCGGGTTGCACCAAACGATACGGTCCACACCCAACCGGCGTGAAAAGGATAAAACGACAGCCGCGATCACATGCGCGGGGAGCCACCTGACTGCGACCAACACGCGACTACCCAGAACCCGTCAGCTGATGCAGGTAGTCGAAGCAGTCACGCGACAGGCGCGCGTAAAAATCTGTCGTCCCGTCGTCGGCGGAGGCGCGGATCGCAAACACGCGTGACGGCAGCAAGTGCAAACGAGCGCCGCCTGGCGCTTCCGGCGCGCCGCCTGACGCGCGGGCCCCTTCTGTGGAAGCCCATTCTTGGGCGTCTGCGCCACGCTCTTCGCCGAAGGGACGGAACAAGAAGAAGAAAAATTCGAAGAGGTATGCCGCCGGTCGCGTTCCACGGCGCGTGCCCCATCACGGCCCCCTCGCGCCACGCGTCCGCCCGCGCCGCAGCTCTCCAACTGGCTTTTCTAACTGACTGTTTTTTTTAACAATAACCAGGCAATCCTGAAAAGAGACTCACTGATAATTTATACCGCACAACTCAACAACAACGCACAGTTTCAGAGTCTCATAACAATAGTTGAGTACAAATTGACGCGTAGTCAATCAACAAATCATTATCACCACACCCCGATTATCTCGCACAGAACGTCCAGACATTTAGCTCTCTTCCACACCAATCTTAAATTTTTCATGAACTTTCTTATTGTATTTAAAATAATGCTCGAATAATAAATGCCTTAAGCAGAATAGTACTTCCGTATAAATAACCTGCGAACGTACAGTTAACATGAAAGTATGGGTTTCAGGGCGTATTTCAGAGGTGGTTTCTGGTGAAAAAAACAACAAACAGACGAAGTCTTCATCAATCTGCATAATTCGCATAATCACAAAATTCCTTATGCAACACTGTAATCAATGCACAAAGCGCCTTATTGGAAACAGTCATTTGTGACATTTCAATTGGAATGGCGATCAAAATAAACATAAAGGAACTTCATATTATTATCAGACTTAGTGACGGGTCAATGGAGTAAGAAAAATGTTCTTACATAATGGTGAGGCGCTTAATGCTTTCTTTGCCATTCAACACCTGACGCGGATCTTGTAGAAGTATCGGTTACGTCAAGAAACGATGTTATTTATCGTAGTCATGAAACAGACCCTTGGTTCTCACAGTTCAGGCAGCTCAACCGTGCAGTCTTCATGACAATCATTGCTTGACAGTGAGTATTTTCGCTGAGCACATCGGTTCAGCAGCAGATCAGCCAGCTTGAGGTGCTCGGTTATAGTAAAGGGAAGTCGACATAAACGGACAGGCGTAATTCGGAAGAAAGAGAGCGAATTCACAGTGTTGAGCAAATACGCAAACCAAAATAAGGTCAAGAAAATTATAAAAAACCATAAGGGGAAAAGCGTATGTTGCCTCTTCTCCCCGTTCATCTTGAGGGCCGTCCCTGGTCAGGCAAGCAGGCCACACCAGGTTTTATTAGGTTTTCTCAGGGACAGCAAAGTCAAGATGTTCAAAGTAATTTTGCGAGTCCTTCCCACGAGCCTCACATCAATTCCTGTCCTCTTTACAGTACACTTCAATTAATAGACCCACAACTTTTGCGGCTGCGAGTCTGGAGGCGAATTTACAATCGAAATGACGGAATAGAATGCTAAGTGTAGAAGATACCTCAATAAATCATCTCCGAGGTAACGGGATACGCATAATCTTACTCCGAGGATCTCGCAAGATGTTGCCAGAAAAAAAATTGCTCTTAGACCCAATCATTGGCCTGATTTTCACAGCTCCAGTAGCGGAATTTCTGAGCCCGGCCGAGGCAGCCGAGCGCCGCATACCTGTCGGGCGAACGTGCAGGGCGGCACGAGCGGCGCGCGCCGGCTGATGCAACGCGACCGGGCTGCTGCCGTCAGCGCCGCCGGCCGACCCCATCCCTGCGCGGCACCAACACACGGCATGCCTGACGCGTGCGGGCGCAAAGGGGAACGTTACAAACAGCGCCAATAGCTTGGGATGCTCTAGAAATAACTTCTACTGGGGGGCAGCTGAACACATTGTAAGCTGCGGTGTTACGAAAAACGTTTACCAGCAACTCTGATGTATATAGGTAATGCTGAGGGCATACACTGCAAGGTAAATAAGCGATGTTTCGAGAGATGTACCTTACTTATTAAAAAATTATGTGCCAAGATATATTTAAAAATGACAGGAAAAAAGCGACTATACATGTCTGTACCAACCACTTTTGCTCATTACTTCATTAATACTGTTGATTTATCTTCAGACAGACAGGGATTGACATGGTACCCTCCCAGCAAAGAACCTTCCAAACCGAATGTGTCCTAACACGCTCTATTCAAGATGCGTCAAGGGTATGGTTTAATCCCATAATTTTGGAGAACGTTATAATCCAGGGGGGCGGTGTTCCTCACGCGTTGGAACTTGAGATCTAGTGCTAACAGACAAGTCGCCTTGTAGAATTCGCCCTCCCCCCTAGATGTATTGCTCAGCAGGGCATCACCCCATCCGGGACAAACTCTAAGCTCAGACTGGTCCCCTGACATGTGCAGGAGGAAAGAAAGTTAGCGCGCGGCTCGTCGCCTACTTTTTAGGATACTGTTCCCCTTGATATTGGTTGGAGAAACAAGGGACAACTACCAAACAGAGTGACCGGTCACTAGAATACTCCTCCAGTCAGCGGTTTAATTCGACCCAACTCTTTGGTTCGTGTCGCAAATCCGCCACCGTCCAGCTCGAATCCTAGGACCTTCGCGCCAATCACGCCGCAGACCGATTCTCGGACGAGCCCGACGAAAGAAGTCTTTTTTACGCGACTTTTCGCCGGGACCAGATGGAAAATAACCCCATATATAAATTGGGGACTGATCCAGAGAAGGGCATACGTAAATTGAGGACCGACGCTCTCATCCCCTTCCAGATAAAAGTGGAAGGTGACACTTTATTTCCGAAGAACATTTTCATAGCCAGTCTCTTTAAAACACAACTCCCCAATTTTTCACACACAGGACTGACATATTTCGTTCAAAATATCGTTCGGTTAACGTTGGTTATCATTCAATTTAATCATTCGTTGATTGCATGAATTCAGCTTCTCTTGCCATTTTTATATTACAGAGCTAACATATTTTTCCTCCGCTAACATTCCATAACGCTGAACATTAAATATGGCCACTCATGTAGTGCTTTCTTGGTTTACATTTTGATACAAGCGAGTCTGAAAGATTTTCAATTAGGCATTAGGAAAAGCTGGACACGGCGGCGGTCACCCCCGTACCTGTTCAATAAGACTTTTTCTTTACCTGGTTTGGTTTGATCCCCAATTTACAAGTGTAAATAGAAAATAAGTTTTGCGAGAAAAGATGAAGGAATATTCGGTCCCCCTGCTCGCTTCCCTTGTGAGCGCGACGCCAGCCGCTACGCTGACGCCGATTGAAAAGCGCCCGGCGACG